>VXBP01008807.1:30359-76660 GCA_013400115.1 Rhinopomastus cyanomelas
CCCGGACCTAAGAAGTAATGGCCCCAGACCAGAGAAAAAGCCGCGGACCGATGCAGCTCCCGCCGTCGCGGCAGCGCAGTGCCGCCGCTGCTCGCCGCCGCACCGCGCCCGGACTGGAGAAGCAAGACTGGTGCAGAAATGCCATCACGACCCCCCACCACGGACAGCCTTCAGCATTGGTGAGGCCAGAGGACCTTCTGGTAATGCTTTCAGTGGAAATATTTGAAGAAAATGAATTGCTAAGATATGAACTTCCACAGAGGCAGCAGGAAGAGGAAAAAAGATGACAAAACCATGTAGTATCCTCTGCCTACTCACTGCAAAGTAGCACAGTGAGAGCTACTGAAGCAGCAAGGAAGTACAACCTGGCAGATCTGCTTAGTCCTGTCTCATCCACCATCACTGCCACAGTCTCTGCCAGGAGCCTGTCATGGGATTGATCCATAAAGGGCAAAAGCTGCTGGTAATGGAATTGACCATTCAGTTCAGCTTTTGGGCAACTACAAATCCTTCTTCTAGCTTGTTCCCCCTCTCCTGCAGCCTCACCACACTGCCCCTCTGCCACACTTAAGAGTAGGTTATAACCTTGATGGAGAGCAAGGACCCAAGTGCAGAATGTACAGGTGATGCTTCAGGAACCCAGATCTTTTGACTTCTAGAAACTGTGAATCACATCAAATTTGTGCAACAAAACACAAGAGCTTCCCCTATACTACTGAATGGCCAGGGCGAGGTCTGTATGATGCCATTCCTAGCACATGTTTGAGGTTTGTATTGATGTGTGTTATATGATTCCCCAGAAAAAACTGATGCTGTCCCCAACAGCCAGTGCCAACTTCCCCTCTTACTTACCCTGAACCACCACTTTGTACCACCATGGACCCCAAGAACTGTTCCGATTCCCCATGTCTGCTTTGCACACAGGCTTGCTTCGTAATTTCCACCACACAAACCACACCTTTTGCTGATGGGCTAGTTTAACAACTGGGACCATTTACCATAAGCTGTGCTGGCATCTGTGATGGACAGTTTAAAATTAGGATGCCGGATGTTTTTAAATTATTACTGTGCTTCAGACGGAACTAATTCAGAAACAACCTCCCCTTAGTGTTTACTGCAGTACATTATCCTAATTGGTTGTTAGGTCAGGATTGCAACCTGGCAGGTTCCTCTTCCTTACCTAATTAGCGTCTCTTCCTCATTGGTTAGTGCGGGACTTGTTTATTTCCCCCAACAGATCGCCATCTCACTCACACCACAAACTTATTCCATCTTCCACCCCAACAACTATCCAGTCCTTTGCAGGCAGAAAAGCAGGAGCAAACTGACACGAAACTTCTAACAAAACGAGTTGTTCAGCCTTTCATGCTCAAGGCTATCAAAGTGTTTCAAACTTGGCAGCCCAGGCCCCAGTTTGCCATTCAGACACTGCATTTCCTTCCTGCTTAGTCGGCAGCATGCAGTGACATGAGTCATTCACCTTCGCCTTCTCTTAGAGTGTGGACTTTGCTGGGGCTGAGCCAGTGCATGGCACTACGCAGAGGTGTGCCACGTGAAGACCTGGCTCTTGCCATGACAAATCCTCCCCTACTGCACAGCCAGTCTGCTCCGCTACACCCCGGTCGGCACTTGGCTTACGTAGGGAGTGAGTTCCTCACAGCATGACTCTTGTCTGTCTTCAGCTGTGTGAAGTGCCTGTGAATCCACAGGGTGATAGCCAAAGCACAGCATCACCATGATCATCATGCAGATCTCTTCTCTCTCTCTAGCACCTTCATCCAGGCTCAGCCAACTTCCTCCTGTATCTTGGCCACAGAAATACGGTTCATTTGTCATCCCAGCCAGTGCTCATGCTCTTGCAAAATCACGTATGAAGGACAGCAGAACGTGTCTCCCCATGCCCTTGCAAGATCATGAATATTGTCCTGCGTCCTAGACAGAGCAGTACCAGAAACACCGGACAATGACAAACTGGAATACAAACAGGGACAAACTGGAAGGGATTTTTAGAACCCCACATTAAACTAGACTATGATGTCTGGCACAATGCATTAGGGAAGATTAAAAGAGTTAATCTGCTGCTCTTGGTTGAGCAGCACAACTTGACAGTTATAGCCTGGACTCCAAGGAAGATGAGAAACTGTACCCCAGTACAGGGAACTGGCATTAGCGGTAATGAGGCAACGCTAGCTTGGACAACAAGAGCGATCTGAGCAATTAGGAATGGGATGCGGTATCTGGTTCACCTACATCTAGACACAGATTTGTAGAGCAAGCGAGAAAGCTTTACCTTGTGCTGCCTCTACTGCTCAAACAGAGCAAGTACTTGCTGGGAGAGCCCTGCCTTGGGCACCACTGCATGTCCCACAGTGTCTTGTAGGGACATTCTTTGCTCCAGATAAAACACAGAAGTGTTTGTAGATTCCTCCTTAGGATGGCTGCAGGTTGTATGTGGTAAGGCACTGTGGAATATGTGGCTTGTTGCATTAAAACTGACAACATGGATGCAAGGAGCGAAGCTCTCCTAACATACAACACTTCAGCTCTTCCCAGGACCACAGTCCTTCCAATAGCACAGACACAGCTTACCCAAACAGCCCAAACCTTTGCTGGTCCTCAGGACTGGGGAAATCTTATCAGATCACCTGCTGATTTCCTCTGCTTCCACTGCACAAGGAAGTATGCAAAGCAGATGACATTTGGCTTCTTGCAGAGAACAGCAGATAATTCAGTGAGATTAAAGAGCAGCCTTCTCTCTCCCACAGAAACCACCATCTTCGCATGGCTGGGCAGTACCGTGGCTACAATGGAATGCTGCTACTCGAGCGCCTCTCTGTGGACCCAAACTCCTCACTCTCCCTCCCTCCTTCTTTACTCCACTGACAGATTTTTAAAATTTTATTCTACTGCTCTAAAATACAGAGCCAAATTGCTCCTATTGTACCCAAGCAGCACCTCTGAGTTTGCTGAACTTGGCCCCCAGCTAGGAACTGTCCCAGCCAGAACTCTTACAGTTTCATCTTTTGAAGGTGATATTGATGACACCTATTCAAGGCCCTTCTGTAGTTTCCAGCAGCAGAAACTCAAATTGGCTCAGACCTACAGCTGCCTAGGGCTAACAGAGTGACCAGCATAGGAAGAATCGCTGACAAGGACATCATCTTTGGAAAAGCAACCGGGCACTTCTGCTCCTCTCCAGAACATGCTGTGGAACCCAGCGCATACTTCCATCACCAACACATGTCAACTCACCGATCATAACAATCTTTCTGTACCCCTTCAAAGAAGCAGGGAACAAATGGTCCCCTGCTGAAGTCATGAGTAAAAACAAAGGCTCTTCATCAGCCTACTGCAGCTGCTTGTTGTTTTCCTTTCTTTGTGGGGCCTGCCAGCTCCTGGTTATCTTGGCCAAGCACATGATTAGAGATTTAGAGCAAATTTAAACTGCAAACAAACAAGCACATCTTGAGATGAATACACACAAACCTGTGGCTGCACAGTACATCTAACCTCTCCTGCCTCTTCTGAAACTAAGCAAGTCCTGCTTCTGTTCTGGAAAGAAAGCAGATGGGGTAGGATTAAAGGTATGGATTCCCTTTACATTTGGGCAAGTAGTAAGAACTAGACCCAGTGCTGTTCAAGGAGCCACATATTAGTTGTGCTGGCTCTGTGCAGCATGGGAAGCAGTATGAGAATAGGAATCCTGTCCTAAGTAATCCCCTGTGCACAGTTATGGCATAAAATCCATTGTTTCTTAAAGCACCACAGACACTAAATAATTAAGTTGTTATGGCCTCTACAGCAAAAATAGAAGAAAGGATTAAGGGTCGTTCCTTATTCACTTCAGTGCTGAACCAGGTGGCTTGGTTTAAATAGACACGGAAGGTGGTTTGAGCTAACCTGCTTGACTTTGCACTGGAGCAGATGGCAAGAGCTCACACAGCCCAGTATCAATATCCGTAACAATCAGATGAGCTGTAAAGCTCTAATCTGTGGCAGATGGAAAATGACAGCACGAAAGGCTTTGCTACAGCCCTCAAAGCCCTTCACAAAGGTAGCAAATGGGAAGGTTTGATTCTAATAGCTTGTCCTTCTACAGAGCTAAACCCAGCAGCATCTGAGATGGTGAAACAAGCAAAATGCTTCTCGCCTTTTCCATCTCCATAAAAGACCGCTGACTTGATTTCCAGAGGATGAGCTGAGACCTCCCATCAAAACTCAATTTAAAATAAGAAAACTTCTATAAAAAACAGAAACATGACCCTGGCATGAGAATGTCTGCACAGCTCAGTCTGTGCCAAATCCCCAGCACCCTGCATCGATGCTTCACTGAACCTTTGGGGAAGTCACCAGATGGAGACCTGGGAAAAATACAGCTCACCCATGAACAGAGACCAGAGTGGTTGCTGGTGGATTTGTCAGACTCTTAATGAGTTTTATGATCAAGAAAATGTATGTTTGCTGTCCTTGAGAACGGATATTTTGGATCATTTCCCCCGAAGCCCCTCAGGTTCCAGAGGATCTTGCTTAAAGAACAACAATGATGCCCAGTGGAAGCAAAAGGACAGAACATCAGTCTGATAAGAAATGCCACTCCATGAAGACCAAGAGAAGAAAAGGCTTTATTAAGGAGGGACATTGTAACACACCATCTAGCTCTGATGCCCTAGCTCTCTGGGAGTACTCACAGATCCAGCCCAAAACACTTAGCTGAACTACACAGATGCCAGCCCAGCCACCTCAATGAAAGACCTTTCCCACTTCAAGATTCTTCCATCTGTAGTGTTTGTTTCTGATGAGGAGGGACTGAGGAGGGTGCAGGTCCTTGTGGCTGAGCAGTGGCAGGCAAAGAGCTATTCCAGATGACAAATTGCCCCAGGATGGAAAGTAGCAGGATAGATTTGAATAGAATTGTTGTTAAAATATCAGTGCTGGATCATAAGTTTGCAGGACTATGATAGTGCAGAGCCTGGCCTCCAGGTTCCAAAGCTGACTAGGGCTTCTGTCCCTTCACTTTTTCTCTTTTCTTCTCTATGACAGCTGCTTGTGTTTGTAGCCAACTCCAGTACTCTGGCAACTGCTCCCTGAGTCCCAGCAGGCTCTGTTGCCTAACAAAGGAAGAAATGGGCAGTTAAAACAATTCCTACCATTTCTCTGGGGCTCAGACAGCTTAGCCTGTTTCCCCCAAGGGTCCCTGGGGCTCACTACAAATTAGTCAGTCGAGGCTTCCTGTGTCCAAAAAACAACAGCAATTCCCTAATGCCACTCAGAACTCAAATTTACTGCTTTTGACAGCAATGACCTCCACATTTCTCTTTGCCTGGGAGCCTCTTCAGACACAGGTCTCACTGCAGTTGTATTTCATCTGCACTGACTTCAGCTCTCAGTACTCAAAAAGCAACATACTCCTGGAGATTTTGTCTCCCCAATTTTTCTGGTATAAGCCAGACAAGAGTCTCCATCTTTATAACAGCAGAACTGGTGGCTGCTAGCATAGAATCATAAAATCATAGAATGACCTAGGTTGGAAGGGACCTTAAAGTTCATCAGTTCTAACCTCCAGTCATGGACATGGACTCTCAATAGATCAGGCTGTCCAACCTGCTCTTGAAAATTTCCAGGAAGGGAACACCCACAGCTTCTCTGGGCAACTGGTTTCTGTGTCTCACCACCCTCACTGTAAGAATTTTCTCCTAATATCTAATCTAAATCTACCTTCTCCTAGTTTAAAGCTAATTCCCTCTGTCCTATCACTACAAACTTCCTAAAAAAAAAACCAAAAAAAGAACATGCTCCCTCAGCTTTCTTACAAACCCCGTTAAGGCTGCTATAAGATCCCCCTGGTGCCTCACCTTCTCCAGATTGAACAGCCCCACCTCCTGCAGCCCGTCTGCATAGGAGAGGTGATGAAACCATAGGATGAAACTTTTCTGCATTTAACTAGCCAGAAACCATGCCAGGGTTCAGCCTGAAGAGAAGGAATTAGGGAAGGCTACCAGGCAATATGTACTGTACAGTCACACCTGCATCCCCCTTGCTCCATTTCAACTTGGAGAATTACGGCACAGTGAAAACAACAAACCAAGTATTATGGACACAGAGCTGGCTCCAGGTTCCCAAAAGCAAGAATTCACAGAATCATAAGGGATTGGAACCTCGAAAGATCATCTAGTCCAATCCTCCTGACACAGCAGGCTCACTTGACTGGAGAAGCCATGGAATCAGAGTCACTCAGGGTAGGAAGGAACCATCATCCAGTTCCAACACCCCTAGCACAGGCAGGGACACCCCACCTAGACCAGGCTGGCCAGAGCCCCATCCAGCCTGGCCTTAAACACCTCCAGGGATGGGGCCCCAACCACCTCCCTGGGCAACCCATTCCAGGCACTCACCACTCCCACGGTGAAGAACTTCCTCCTCACATCCAGTCTAAATCTACCCATCTCCAGCTTTGCTCCATTCCCTAGTCCTGTCACTACGTGCCATCCTAAATAGTCCCTGCCCAGCCTTTTTGTAGGCCCCCTTCAGATACTGAAAGGCCACAATATAGTCGCCTCATAGCCTCCTCTTCTCCAGACTGAACAGCCCCAGTTCATAGGAGGGTGCTCCAGCCCTCTGATCATCCTCGTGGCCCTCCTTTGCACACACTCCAGCATCTCCACATCCCTCCTGTANGCCCTTGGTGAAGCCATGCTGATTGCACCCAGTCACCTCTTCACTATTCGCCTGTCTCAGCAGTGCCTTCAGGAGGATCTGCTCCATGATCTTACCAGGCACAGAGGTGACACTGACTGGCCTGTAGTTCCCCGGCTCCTCCTTCGTACCCTTTTTGAAAATAGGAATTATGTTTCCCCTTTTCCAGTCAGTGGGGACTTCACCAGACTGCCATGACTTTTGGAATAGAATAGACAGGGGTCTAGCAACCTCATTTGCCAGTTCTCTCAGTACCCTTGGGTGTATCCCATCTGGTCCCAAGGACTTGAACACTTTCAGGTCCTTCAGGTGATCCCAAATCAGATCTTCACTTATGATGGGCAGTTCTTCCTTGCAGTCCCTGCCATAATTTTCCATGTCTCCAGGAGTGTGGGTGGAGGCCTTTGCAGTGAAGACCGAAGTAAAGAAGTCATTGAGAACCTCAGCCTTTTCCATGTCACTTGTGACCGCCTCACCAATTCCAGCAAAAGGTCACCAATAAGAGATGTCACATTGCCATCTAGTGACGGCCTGCACTCAATGCATCAGCTAAGCTCGCAACCTTGGCCTGAGGGTGCCTCAAACCTGCCTCAAACCGAGAAACCTCCAGCACTAACCTACTTAAGCATCCAATTAACCTAGTAACGGAGATGGAGAGCAAGGGATAAAGAGAACCCAGCACCATCTGGGTATGGGGGTAAAAAGTAAGTTAACTGAGGATGATATTCCCTGACAAGCTTGCACAACTTGCATTGCACAAAAGCACATTAGAACTAGCAACCCTCACTACCTGGAATAACAAGCCTGCCTGCCCCAGCCATCCTGACTTAGAGCTGTTAAGTTGTTCTAGGAAGGACGGAAGGGAGAGAAAGAAGGAATCCAGCTACCTGACCATCAACATTACCCAGGCATAAAGCTGTCACAACACACAGAAGAACCAAGAAGCTCCAGAGTAGGACCTTGCATCTGAGCAACACCACAGCTTACAATAACAAGATACACTTACCTATCAGAAGGAGAACCTTACCTGTCATGTAAGAAAATGTTACATCTCTCCATCAATGAGAGGTTCTGCAAGGGCTTGAGAGGTAAATCTGGTTCATTTGGGAAAGCCTCCTTCAGTGAGTAGGAGTTGAAGTCAAAAAGGAAGATGGTGCTATGACTGGCTGTCCTCATCTGTGCCAGTGCACCAGCCTTCTGCTGCATATTTCCTAGGCAAAAACAACAACAGTGGCCTATTGCATCAGGAACCATCCAATAAGAACTATTAAGGGTTAGTGCACAGCTGAATGCATGCAATGACCATGTTTCTAAGAACCCCTCCACCCACCTCGAAGCAGCAAGCAGAAATTCACACTATCCACCGTGAACACTGGCTGCCAGGGGGATGCTACAGCATGGGAAGGTGGAGTACTAAAGCAGTACACAGCCTGCGCTGTGTCAGCGTTCATCGTGGACACTGTGCCATCCCAGCAGAAGACCAGGACCTGAAACAGCAAGCTGACACCTGGCACTGAATGTAAAAGAAGTGAAAAGCATTTCCTGGAAAGGGTATCAAATGACATTCAGAACTTCACATCCCCAATTTAGATGCTGCTTGCTTTTTCTTTGCCACCACAATAGTCATAGGACCACAGCAGATCAAGAACAGACCATGAAGGGATCTCAGGTTTATGCTGCTGTTTCACACACCTAGCACATAGTGAGAGGCTGTGGTAAAGACAGTAGCAGTGTGTGGTACACAGGCTGACGTAACATTACCGCCAAGCCCATTCCCTATGGAGACAAAGTCTGCCTCCTCCTGGGCAGGAACCTCAGAGTCCCATCCCTGTGTGAATGTGCCTGGAAACTCCACGGGGCACAGTCACCCCCTGCTTGCTCTGGAGGCGTGAATCCATAGCCTTCAGAGAAGCAGTTTCCCCAAAGTTGATGCTTCTCCTCCAGTCAATGGAATAAGCAAACATATGTCACCTCACCTGTCTGCCAGAAGCATGATGCTGCACTTTCCAGCCTTGGGCACTTTCACCAAGTAAAGAGACCTGTGTGTACATCGCACTAGAAGCTGCAAGATGGGACAGACAGGATTTGTGCCGAGACAAGGTGATCTATCACTGGCAACTGCAGAACTTTGCAGAAAGTGGACACTATAGATGAGACGTTCCTCAAGAATAGCAGTCACAGACAGTGGGCATCCTGGGGAAGCAGGGAAGATGTTAGTTTAGGAAGAAAAAGGAACTGGTAATTTATTTGAGGACAGCTTAGCTTGGACTGTGGCCTGCTGAGGGGCATCAGGGACAGTGAGGTGGGTTAGGAACTGGTTGCAAGATAGAGTTCAGAGGGTGGTGATCAATGGTGCCAGGTCCAGCTGGAGAGCTGTGACTAGTGGTGTCCCCCAGGGATCAGTGCTGGGACCGGTCTTGTTCAACATCTTCATCAATGACATTGATGAGGGCACAGAGTGTCTGCTCAGCAGGTTTGCTGACGACACCAAGCTGGGAGGCTTGGCTGATACGGCTGAGGGCTGTGGTGCCATCCAGAGAGATCTGGACAGGNGGGAGATTTGATAAACGTTTATAAGTATCTGAAGGCTGGCCAGGAGCGGGGGGACAGGCTCTTTTCACTTGCTCCCTGTGATAGGACAAGGAGCAATGGGTGTAAGTTGCAGCAGAGGAGGTTCCGCCTCAACACAAGGGGGAACTTCTTTACTGTGAGGGTCACGGAGCACTGGAACAGACTCCCCACGGAGGTCGTGGAGTCTCCTTCTCTGGGGACTTTCAAGGCCCACCTGGATGCGTTCCTCTGTGATCTGTGTTAGATAGTTTTGTCCTGCTCCGGCAGGGGGGTTGGACTCAATGATCTCTTTGGGTCCCTTCCAACCCCTAACATCCTATGATCCTATGATCAGCCACCAAGACAACTCTGATGGCAGAACAAGACTATTTTGCCCCGAGAACCCCTGCATTATCATAGAATCATTAGGGATTGGAAGGGACCTCAAAAGATCATCTAGTCCAATCCCCCTACCACAGCAGGATCACCACAGCAACTCACACATGGCAGCCTGGACTGTAATGCCAAAACAGCCTTAAAGATGATCTGAGGGGACAGCGGCAAAGCAGTGACTGACACTGTCTCATAGCCTCCAGACAAGACCGTGCTCACTGTAGTAGTAGTAGCAGTAGTAGTAGTAGTAGTAGTAGTTCAGGGCTTCAGCATCGCTGTGGCTAAGAATGGTTCTGCGAGGGCTGGGGCAGTCCCGCTGCACTGACATCTGCTGGCCAGGCAAGTTTCAGATGTTTTCAGAATTACTGGTAAACTTACTGCCAGTCCCTTGCTAGCACCAAGCCAGAGCCGCAAGCTGCTAGGGAAGGAAGCAATTTATCCACAGTGATCCAAATGCACAGTCCCAAAGGGCAGGCTCACCTAGTTGTTCATCCCAAATGGTTATTGCTGCATCTTCACAGGCCAGTGCCAGGTACCTAGAACAGGGGCTCACAGCCGAACATGCAACTGGAGATGCACAAGGCCACACAACATCAGGCTTCAGATCAGAGTCTAAACAGAAATGCATTAAGAGATACAACTGTCAAAAGGTACAAAGCATTCTCTCACATGGTACTAGCATGCAGTTTTCCAATAAAGTACACCATTCTGCAGTCTCCTGCTATCGTCCCTTCAGTCAAAACACTGCCAGTCTGTGCAACATGGAAGCTCACATTCTACATGCCAGTCTAACCCATAAGATATAAGGCAGGTCTCCTCCCCATTCCTTATCAACTCAAATCATGAAGATGTGTCAGATCTGTTCATGAACAACAGCCACTGGCCATAAAATACTCCTAAGTCTCCACACAGAACCTTGCTAGAGAAAGCAAGACTTTCTTACCCACATCCTCCTTGAGTGGAGACTTAAGTAAGTAGAAGCAGAGATTGTGGCTTCCATCCCAGTGCACACTGATGCCAGCTGAAACATCTGGCACAGAGGAGAGGACAAAACAAGAGAGAAGGAGACTGGAAACAAAGGAACAATCCAGAACAAAACCCACTTTCATTAGAGCTCTCACAGTTTCACTGACTGGACTTAAGAGAAACCTTGTTTACACAGAAATTAAACCACAACAAACTCCATGCCAGTGACTCACTTATAAGTCTTAGGGCTGACATTTTTATCCAGGCTTATGTCCTTGGAAATTGAATTTATATAGTGAACCCAAGCCAGAGCTACTGAACTTCCAACTCCTTCACCTTCTCCCAGTAATGTAAGGGAGAAGCCCTGTGGGAATATCCCTACACAGAGATTCTTCAGATGGGGCAATACTGCTAGGAAAGAAGCTGCCAGTTTCAGGGAGGGGCTTCCAGCTCTGGGACCAAGGGAACCTTGTTGGAAAGCCTTTCTTTGGAGAGTAAACATGTCCTAAGAACAAAAAAACCTTGTGAAATGTAGGATGGGTAGTGCTAGTGACACAGACTTCATCTCCCTGGGCTGACAGACTTGTTCAGCCTGTATCTTGCTATCACTGTCTGCAGGATCAAGGCTTGAGGAAAGACCTGTAGGCAAAAGGCTGTAAGAGAAAATAGCAGTGGGAGAATGAAATGTTCTGTACCGCAGATGTCCAGTTTGACCTCCTCTCCCTGCAAACAAGCCCTGCTGCAGCTCCTGGGTTCTTTGCTGTCTCCTTTAGCCAGGAATCCTTGGGCAATCGGTAGATCTCCAGCCAAGCTTTTGTGCTGTCTGCATTGGGAAACCACATTGGGCAACTGGAAATGAGGAGAAAAGGTCTCTCTCATGCAAGCAGTCTCTTTTTATCTTATGTTCTGAAAACAAGATCTGGATATTTTTTTAAATACAAAATCCATGTGAACTCCATGCAGCCCACCTCCCCATCCACTTAATGTTTCACACGCTTGATTGAGACTGACATCTCAGCCTCTAGCCAGCTCAAGTCCTCAAGGTCAACCAAACTCCATGAAGTGTCTCAGACAAAGCATTTGACTTGTAGCCTCTGAGGTAAAGCAAAAAGTGAGACACAGTCCCAGACTGGTTCTCTGTGAATGCTACATATCTCATTCGCAGGCACATTCCACCAAACCAGGGTTCAGAAAACCTGTCAGCAACTAATGGGTTGGCAAAGGCAGCTGCCATGAAGCAGAAGAATGTTGCAGCAAGGGGTTTTTGGTACTGTTTTTAGAGATGGTCTCTACACTTTCTGGCTTATGTCTCCAGAGCAAATTCTTTGTATTTCCCGTTTAACACTGAGCCATAGCAAACTTGAGGAAGAACTAAGTTTGATACTTCTGGAGAGGAAACCTGCTTTCACTGAGCCTTCTGCACGCTGGTAACTGCACTGACCAGTTCCAGGCAGCAAACTTTTGGGATAAGTCCTCATCCACTCCAGGTCTTCTGGAGAGGAAAGTGCATGGTTGGACTAAGCTGGAGCAGGGACTGTGTGGGCTGGGAACAAGATTCCTGTGAACTCACAACACTGAGGATTATAAAAGCATTGCTGCTGGCTTTCTGCTAGAACACCATAGTGAGCTGCCCAATACACCATGTTCCTGCACTTGCCTTGCAGCAAGACTCCTGCATAATCACCTCCTGGGGACAGCACCACCTCCACACAAGTACTTCGCTTGGTGATATCCTCCTGCAGAATGAAAACGAGCTGGCACCAAAGCTAGGTCACCAATTCAGAGTTCTGCGGCCTTACACAGTTCTCAGCAGGGTGAAGGCCAGACAGATTGCTGGAAGAATGGGAATAAACACTGGACAGCACTCCTTTAGTGCTGCTGCTCATGACAGAAATTCCTGAGGGCAATTAGTGCCCCTCATGATTGATTACTTACCAGTGTTTGCCCAGTGTCTATGGGATCAACTCAGTAGTTACCATTTCATTTAGGATTTTAACAAGCAGGAATCTTTCCTTGTGAAAGCAGAAGAGCCAGACAATCCCTGGAATAGAATTACAAAAATAACAGGACGAGGAGAGAAGTAGACCGATGGCAGCCATGCTCTTGGGAGATGGCTGTTACAACACATGCAGGAGAGAGAACAGGACAATTTTCCCTGGGCTCAGGAAGAATATCTCACTGCTTATCACAGGGCTGTGCAATTACAGGTGCTGGCAAGAGCAGCAGGTCACACTTAGCAATAGTTCTTTCTGTTTTGTACAAGGTGTTCCCAAAAATTTACTGCAGTTCACATTCAGCTCTGCACTTGCATCTGCTGCTCCAAAGAGGATACCAAACCCACACCCCTCTACTAATCACAAGGCCATACAACCTGCTGTCAAACGCCCTCTTTGTTGGGCTTTCTAGGAAACCTGTCAGCCATTCTTAGAATTCCTCCTGATTTAGTCTTCTTCCATAATGCAGCTGCCAACCCTTCATCTCCAGAGCACAGCTATCCCCAGCTGGGAGCGACAGAAATCCATGTCATACTAACCCATTTTATCCACAGCAAGCAGGACATAGAGCTCATTCCCCAAATCTGAAGCATGGATGGCACAAATGTCTGTGTTGACTGTATCACAAACACAGACCTCCTTACAGTCAGACACTCTGAAGGTAGCCAGACCCACGGACACACCAACAAAGATGTATTTTCCAGACGCTGCAAGGCAATTGGCACTTCCAGTTACCTATTAAGAAAAGTAAAAGATGAGAGTACCCAATGGCTTCCCCACTGAAGGATACCTCAGCTACACTAGCTATATGCATCTAGCTTTCTGTCAACAGAAAATACTGATTTATTCTAAAAAAGGAATTCTTTGCATGATCTCTCATCAGAAGAACAGAGGGGGTCTTTTATCTGTAACACAGAGATTGTTCTGTGTTGGGAACAGGAAAACTTGCTCCTGTCTTTGCCCTTCTGATACGCACAAGGGGCTTTAAAAGCCAAGAACTCAGTAGCTCTCAGCCTTTCCACTGCTAACACAAAGCTGCACAGGATGCCAAGCTGCTCCAGTCAATCACAGAACACCAGCAGATGCCAGTGTGCCCTCCTGGATACCTCCACATAACCACAGAGAAGGCAGCACTGCCTTTCTGCTCACAACACTCCTATTCGCTGTAACACAGAGCTGAGTTTCCTGATTTGTATGCTACAGACTAATTACCATCCCCTCAGCAAACAAGGGTGGAGCCAAGCTTGAGAAACAGAAGGTGAATTTAGCGCTGTTTAATATCTACTCCTCTCTTTTCAGAGAGGTGTGATAGGTGGGTGGGAAGCAGAACCTGTCATACAGGCTTAGAAGCTGCAGCCTTTTAAAGTGAATCAGTGAGATGGTGGTGAACTCCAAGGAAGGCAATGAACAGAATGCAAAATCAACTAAATGGATATTCTCTATAAAAACTGCTACAGTGATTAATTCTATCTCTGCTGTACCTGGAATTCAATTGTAAGAAAGCATTTAGTGGGTTGGACCTTTAATTTTTCCTCTTCTCTGAGCATCTCCATTCTTTCAATGATTTCCATAGCACTCTGAAAAACCAGCATCACCAGTCTGATGATTATCCTGAAAGGCTGAGGCAACACATCACACTTTTGATTGGGATCCTGCAGGAAGAAATCCTCCTCTTCCTTTAGCCAGTCCTTTTCCGATGGTGGAGGAATCTCCAGAGGATGCTTCCGAACACACACAGCCAAGCTTCTGCCCTTCCAGTTGCAACACACCCCACCGATGCAGAAATCGCAACAGATGCAGAAGAATGAGGAACCGTGCAATATCCACCTTTATGAGGTAATGGGGGGAAAGATAAATATCATTAATGATCTCTAAGAGGGAAGGGAGATTCCTTTTGCTACAGACAGCCAGAGCAACCTGTTCCGTATAGCTCATAGCTGGTACTCGGGGGGTTGCCCTACTCTGGGAGCATGAACCACAGGCACCAATAGAGGGCAAAACGTTGGGAGTTTTGCGCAGCAGGTTACAGTTTTGCACGGCAGGCCGGCGTCGCACACCCACTGAGAGCAAAGGGGAGTGCGAAAACTTTGCCTGAGCATTACGACAAAGCACTCAGAAACGCGGCCTTGTTCCTCATGAAAAGATCCGTGAGGCCTAGATAAGATCCCAGCGCATCATCAGGCAAGCGGGGCACGTTACAAACCTCGTTCCCAAGCCACCGGGTGCTTGCTGAGCTTCGCCGCTGGGGCCAGATCGCTCCCGGCGAGCTGCGACTGGGGGAGCCTTTAGCGGTGACACCGGCCCCGGCCCCGCTGTTGACGGGAGCCCTGGCAACGGTGCGGCACAGCGCGGCCCGGCCGGGAACACCGCCCGGAGCGGAGGGTTCCTCTGGCGGGGCGGGGCTCGGCTCGGTCCGGGAGGAGGAGGGTGGAGCAGCCGCGGTCTCCGCACGCCCCGCACACCTCGCGCCGCAGCCATGGAGAGCTTCGTGGACTTCACCAACCGCAGCCAGGGCCGCGACCAGATTTTTCGGTGAGTGCGGAGCCAGGCGGCCTCCCCGAGCCGGGCCGGCAGCGGCCCGTCTGTGCCGGCTCCTGGGGACCCTCCGGGGCGGAGCATCCCAGCCCCCTCCTCAGGATGGGGAGACGGGCCCTCAGCCGACCCCTCCCGCAGCCCCCAGCACTTCATGGCCCTGCCTTTCCCGGGAGAGCTGCCTGGGCATCCCCTGCCCTCGCCGTTCACCCCTCCCACTTTTTGCCCCTTTCCCTTGATGTCAGTGGCACTGGGGTGGTGCCCTGGGGTGACCTTCAGCTCGAAACCCAGCGCTGTCCTGCTTCTGCCATGGCTGTGAGTTTCACCTGTGTCCATTCTCCTCGTTTTTTCCATTCCAGAGCCACTCAGTACACATGCATGTTGCTTAGCTATCTAATAGAGCATAAGGCTGATAAAGAGAAGCTGGTAATGAAACTCAAGCAGTTGGAGTCTAGCATGAGCTCTGGCCGCAAAAGTAAGTACCTGCTGTTTAGAGGGATAAGTCCTTCTTGCTCCTTCCCGCTAAACAGCTCCTGGCCTTTAGCCTTCTGAAGTTCCTTTACCTTGGGCCACAAAATGTCTGGTATGCTAACAAAATTGTCAACACACCTGATCCCTGCCTTGGCTCATCAGGCTAAGGCCAAATAGACATTTATTACTTTCTCAGCGCTATGTCCAGTTAAGCAATCTGAACTACCACAGGGAAGACTGGAGAAATAAGCTACAGTCAGCTGTTGCTGTACAGACCACATTGTGGTCTGTTCTTGAACAGAGATGACAGAGTAATGCTGCAAGGCTGGCTTACTGTCCTCTTGTTAGTCCTTCCAGCTGGTTGAGATGGCCTAATGTTAAAGATCACCATTCCATTAAAATCACCTCTGAAGGACTGTCCTTCAGTATGGCTTTGTCTATCCTACGTTGCATATTTTCTTTAGCATTAATAATCTACTAAATCATACACCCTTCCACACTTTTCTCATAGCGTAGCATCACTCCGTTCTGTGCCTTGGTTGCATTCATCTTGGTTATGCTGTCGCTGGGTTGTCTTGCTTGCTTTTGGGTTGATCTTATACCTACTTATCAATTGCTTAATCACAGAACAACTTCAACATATGAGTTAATATTCTAATTTAATGTGTTATCATTGGTCAGTTCTAGCAGAGAGGCCAGCTGGTTTATCAGCATAGCCCTAATTCTCTTGCTTCTGCTAAACAAATCACTACTAGACATCAAGCCTCAACTCTGGATTCTTGCAGTTCCACTAAAATTGGGTACTGCCAACATCTGTCACTGTGACAGTGCAGCAGCTTATGAAAAGTATTTTGCATAATATTGTATTAACATTTTGCATAATATTGTATTATTGTTAATACAACATTATTTTGCATAATATTGTATTAACATTCACAAGGTGAAACTTAAACTGCACAGTGGACAAAATCCGATTTGCCATGTATTATTGCTTGAAATGGAGTCCACTGTTGCTGTTGGCAGGGAACTGTGGTTGCCTCTGACAGTTTCGTGCCTGAGGAGGCCCTTGAGTCTCAGTGTGCTCATCACATGAAACACCAGCTTTCACAGAAGTTTAGGAAAGAAATAGCTCATGGTTGCAGTGGGTTAGTGCAGTAGCATCTCCAGTCCACAGAATTATGTTAAATCCAGGGTCTGGGTCACTTTTTCCTGATGCTGACTCGTTGAGATTCGTGGGTTATACTGGTGCTGAGAATGCAGCCACAGGAGAAGGCTGCATGTCCTAGCTATCAACAAAATTCATCACCTACAAGGTCTGGGCTGGTTCCAGGCAGAACTGAGATGTTTGCACTCCTTACCTCACCACCACTTTCTTACACTGTGAGAAGAAAATGCTTGAGCATACAAATGCCTAAAATGTTTTAAAAGCACATGTGGACAGTGAGATGCCAAGTTGTCCAGTGTAGGGCTGTGTCTCTCTGGTGAAGGCTAGGCCATGCTAACCTTTGTGGGGTTTCTTGCAGTGTTCAGACTGGGCAACATGGTACATGCCTTGGTAGCAGCCAGGAGGACTACACAGCTGCCAGATATGGTTCCTCGCTTCTGCCTTACAGCTTCCAACCTGACCCGTGCCCTCTACTTCGTCTGCGATGCAGTCCTGTGGTTGAAGAGTGTTGGTCTCCAAACTGACATTGATAAGCTAAAGTGGCGGAATTGGGCTACCAAGTGTTATTATTTTTCCCTCCTCTTCAATCTAGCCAGAGACTGGTATGAGATCTCCTGGAGGCTGGAACTGGCTGTACAAGAAGAAAAAACAAAGGAAGATTTCTTCCGGGACAGACACTCTGAAGATCTAAACTCTGTGAAATGTGATGGCTTGCATGGTTTTCTCCTTCTACTTTTTCAGATACTGAAAAAACATCCTCCTTTGCTACTGGACTTGGTGAAGAATCTCTGTGATCTCTCAGGTCCATTGGATACACTAGGGATCTACAAGACCAACCCAGGAGTCATTGGCTTCTGTGGTGTCCTCTCCTCCCTGGTGGGGATCCTCACATTAGCAAGCCCACATCTGAAGCTGAAGCAGTGACCTGCAAGTATGCAGTGAGTGAATGGCTTCAGTTCTCTGATCAGTTTTGATCCTCTGTATGGCACTTTCAAACTGAACATGACTTACAGTAACCTTAAGATTAATTTTGTCCTCTGAATAAGTGAATTCTACCCTTTTTCCTTCCCTGTGTCTTTAAAGCTGAGTTTGGTGCCAAGACACATTCCCCAATGAAGTGGACATGGAACAAGGCAGAGTAGTATTTCACAAACAGAAACAGGACTTGGAACATGGCTGCTAGATGAGGAAATATTGGTGTTCCTATATTTTATTACAGAGTTGTGAAATAGCTGCATAGACAACTGTAATAGGTGTATGACTCATAACTAACCATGTTTACACTGGAAAGCTGGAATTCACCAATCAAAGGTTTCTACTGTCAGATTTTTTCAATAGTGGGCTCAAGCAAGCTAGGAGCTGCAGTTAAAATGGCCTGGAGTCAAGCACAAGAGTTCTGATAGGTTTGGGTTGGTGGATCCTGTTATCTGTAGGCAGTGGTTTGAATGCTGTGTGATGGTAACTGAAAAGAGATCATCAGATCAGGTCAGATCACACCACCTTAATGTGCACTGGTGATGCTGGATCTGTGATCCAATGAGTGCCAACTTGTGCCTCAGAAATTGAGCATTCTTCTTTTTCTCTGATAATGTGAGACGAGGTCTGTTGTTCAACTCTGACTTTTCCAGCAGGCCGTGGCTGAGGGTTCTAGCGAAGGACAGTGAGCCTGAGAAATGTGTCAGTGCTGATGATGCTGTGATTTGTAGGGTACTGGGTTTCCAAAGCTGTGAGTCTGTAACCAGTCACAAGCACTCAGTTCCCCATTACACATGCACCTTAACTCCTAAACCCCTGTGATTCCGAGTGCCACAGTTTCCCATTAATCATACTGTGATAAGGAACTTGTTCTAATTTTATGCAAAAAATTGCAGTATAATAAGGAGCTTTGAAACCTGCAGTTAAGGAGAGAAGCCTGGCTCTGAGCTCATTGAGTCAGAAAAGCTTCAAGGGTGTGTTCCTAGTTGTGTAAGCTCCCAGAGAGAAGGGAATGGAATTGGTTGTGGTATATCAGAATCCCCTGTGAGAAGAAAGGTTATTACTGAATTTGGGCATTTATGGTTTGGACTTCCCTATCTGGTCCTCCCTACCCTCCCGTATCATGACCACAAGGTTTCTTGTGTGACCCCTCGGTGGTTGAATGGGTTCTACCATTTGAAAATGCCTCACGATTGCCATGCAACTGCTTTACTCATCACTTACCTTGCTGGGGATGAGCACCAGGCAGTGTGATGTAGCTTGAAAGCAAAATGCTGTGTCCAGCAGCCTAACATGGCATGCAGCCTTTGTTACTCCTGACTTCAAAGGGTATCAGTTCTGACACCGTCTGAGGAAAAAAATAGCACATTATATAGGAGATAAAGTTATTATTTTTCTTCATCAGTGTTTTGCTGCCTTCTGGTGCAAGGATTCCTTGTGTAGTCTGTCAGGGGATTAAAGTACTCTAACCTGGACCAGGGTACTCTCATTATTCCTGATGCTGTTTGAAAACAAAAATTAAAAGGTGCTAGTCTCCTTTATGAGAGGAGAAGGCTGTGGAATTGAGTAGGTGTGGTAAGGCAGTGCCCCAGTTTACCATAAGTCATTGTGGTCAGGCTTGGAGTTACTTCCAGTTTGAATCGGAAGTGTTGAAAAAAGGGGTTGCTGGACAGGATAATTCAGTGTGCTTGAAGACCAGATGTGACCTGCAGCAGCATTCTTTTTGAATATGGAAATGAGTAGCATTAAAAGTAGAGTGTACTGGTAGTTCAGACCATAGTGGACTATGTTGTCTGCAAAGGCTTTCTCTCCTTTTTAACTATGGAAATATTTGGTTTCTTTAGACCAGTTGCCTTTGCGCTCCTGGCAATATGGAGCCCCTCCCTCCCTTGTCAGATTTGATCACTATGCCAGCATGTACCAAGCCCTGCAAGAAAGGAAGCAAAGCCATGAGCCAGAAGTTCTGGTTCTTCTTCTGTAGGGGCTGGCATGGATTAGCAAGTACCTGCTTCATGTGAGAGATACGGGAGTGAACTTTCAGCCTGTCTCAGCCTTACCTGCTCATTCTACATGGTGTGGGTTGGAATATGCAGGAGTGACATTTTACTGGGTGTTAAGCACTAATAATTGCCGCCTTCTCCCTGGCTGGGGGCTAGCATTTCACTGTACCTTCATGTAATGGAACTGGAGCCATAGAATCATGGTCATATAGAGAAAATCCTTTTAGTGCCTTTTTTGGTATCTGTTTCTAAAACAGCAGTTGTAATAAGGGCAGTTGTTTGAACACAAGCAATAAACTGAGATGAACGTGACACCTTGTCAGTGTGTGTAACTGAGGTGGTGATGCAAAGAGATGCTGAAGGAGGAATCCTCCCTCCCAACTCTGGCTCTTAATGATGATATTGTTAAACAGACATTGCCTGTAGTTATGGTGGGTTTATAAAACTCTCCTCTTACAATAGCAGAGTGGCAGCCACATTCATCAGACCCTGACACAAGATGATGTTTTGAGAATTGCCATCAGTTGTCCTTGAGTACCAGTGGTGAGATCTGGAGCCTTCTGCCCAGCACAGGCAGAGTGGGAAAAGTGGGAAATGGGGAAAGGAATGGGTGCACCTGCACTCTTGAAAAAACAGCCTTTCATTTGGATGGGTCTTAGTGTCACAGGGCAAGTCACTGCAGCTGGTTAACAACAAATACCTGGTCAAGGCAGGGAGTGAAGGGGAACATCTACAGCTGAGATTGGGAGGGATGGAGGCAGGATAATGATTAAAAACAAGCTCACTGTTAGCTCCTGTGCCCCACTCTAAAAGCCCTGTGAACCTCTCAAAGGTCAGATCCTGAACAATGTATAAAGCATTGCATTCAGCAATGATTTAGCAAGAATTTCCTTCTGAATTACTGGTCTCATGTGCATTTTGTAATGGAAATGGCTATCAGGAGTGTGGGATGTGCAAAGTGATCCATTCTGCTGACAGGCAAGGATTTCCTAATGCTAATCCCACACTGCCATGACATTTCAAGAAAAGTGTGAGCCATACAGGACTCCCAGGTGAGCCGCAACAAGCATCAGATGTCTAAAAACCAACATCTCCAAGGGGGGACCAAACAAACTGGTTCTGTAGAGGAAAGGTGACTGGGGGAGGCTGTGAGAAGTCTTCAAGTTTCTAAAGGTTGTCAGCCAGAAGGAAGGCAATAAATCGATCTCTAAATCAATCTAGGAGGTAATACATTGCACCAAAGGAGAGTTAAATGGCACTGTTTTTTTAATTGTGAGTAGAATTTAAAACTATAGGCACAGGGCACTGTTCCTGCCATAGAGCAAGGAAATGAGTTAGTTACCTCTCCAGCCCCCCCCCCCCAACCTAAGTGTGCCTTGCAGGGCTTTGGGGATCCAGCTCAGCCCCTCACTGTGGTATATTAACGGGTATGGAGCAGACTGCAAAGACAGGGATATAAAACTGCTTCCCAGCACCCGGTCAGTCCAGTGGGCTCTAAATATTGCCAGCAGAAACAGAAAGTGTTTCTGAGGGGGTGGAGGCAGTGGTACCTTTGCACTGCAGAGCCAGGGGCTGGCATAGCCTTTGTCCCAGAGGAAGGGGAGGGGATGAGCAAAGGCATTAGTAGGGCAAAGGCTGTGTTGTCTGTTGATCTCAACTCCAGCCAAGACAGGGAGAAGGTTGTTGTGCTCCCTGCACTTTTAGCAAGGCCAGCAGGACTGGAAAAAGTATTCGTGCCAGGAGAGTAAGCTTTTGATCAGGCTGCTGCCCTTTGTCCTGCTGTCTGGAGAGCACTCACTCACCCAAAGACACCCATATGCCTCTGTATCCAGCAAGCAAGGCAGGGCTGTGAGCTGCAGAGCCCTTGGCTGGAAGCTTCAGGCTTGTGGGGGTATTTTCCTCCTGTGTGTTTCTTTCCTCCTGTGTGTGGCAGGGAGCTGTGGAGCCATGCTGGGTGCACATCTCTACATCCTGTCCAGGAATGCCAGGCAGCCATGAGTGTTCAAGGACTTGACTCTGCTGTTGGGACCTCCTCTAGTGCTGAGGCGCATGTTAAGGGTCTCCTGGCCTCAATGTAGGGTGGTCCAAGCCATGCAACAGGCTTGTGCCAGCAGGCTGCCTGCATGGCTCATCTGCACAATCCCCTTGGTTATTGTTTGACCTCTGGTATTTGTCACCACGCTGTCCTCACCTCATCTATGAGGGTCCATAGTCCTTGACCTCCACAGGCAATAGCCAAAACTTATCATCACTCTGAACAGGTGGTGACCTTGTTCTTGTCAATCAAGACCATAAAGGCATAAAGTTAGTGATGATGTGAGTTGGCAGTGCCTCTTACACTGCAAGGCAGGCTAGCCCCAACAGAGCCACATGAGTGACAGAGCTGCTGGCAGGTCAAAGGAAACAGTTGCTCCACTCTATAAAGCACTTGTGAGGCCACATTTGAGGAGAGGCTAAGGGAGCTGGGTCTCTAGCTTGGAGAAAAGGAGACTGAGGAGTGACCTCATTAATGTCTATAAATATATGAAGGGTGGGTGTCCGGAGGATGAGGCCAGGCTCTTGTCAATATCATCTAGTGATAGTACGAGGGGCAATGGGTGTAAGCTGGAACATAGGAGGTTCCACATAAATATGAGAAGGAACTTCTTCACAGTGAGGGTGACAGAGCACTGGAATGGGCTGCCCAGGGGAGTTGTGGAGTCTCCTTCACTGGAGAGGTCTAAGAACTGGATATGTTCCTGTGATCGCAGCAGGTGATCCTGCTCTGGTTGGAGGATTGGGCTAGCACCAGCATGGGAGAGATCTTGAGCAGAGTCCAGCAGGGGATCATTGGCAGGGTAAGATGTTGTACCAGTGCAGACTGGAGCAAAACTCTGCTCTGTGGTGCATGGAGCACCACAGATGAGTGATGGGAGGCACAAACTGCAACAAAGAACATTCCCGCTGGACATTGGGGAAAGATCAGTTAGCCAAGAGTGTGGTTAGCACAGGAACTGGGTCCCAGAGAGCTAGGAATCTTATTGGGGAGATTTTCAAGACTGGACAAGACCTAGAGCAGCCTGTTCTAGTTACAAGAGTAGCCCTGCTTTGGGCAAGAGTTTGATGAAGTGGCTTCCAGAGATCACTTCCAACCTGATTTTTGCCTGTATTTCTGTCCATTCTAAATGCCTAGCGCAGTGTCTGTCCTGACCTTCAGCCAGAAACCTCCTTGTCAAAACCCTCTGTGAATTCCAGAAATTGCAGACCTGGCCAAGCCAAGATTATGTAGGGTATGTCCCCTGTATCTGCTGCCTTCTCCTCGTGCTTAGTAAACCTCTCTGTAGACAAACTATGGTGTCTTGGTCTGCGTTGTATTTCCCTACAGGTTAGGATCCTGGTCCTCCACGGGGTATAACAGGGCCTACAGAAACACAAGAAGGTTTTACTCTGTTGGAAGACTCTACCTGACTCTTCACCATTTCCCTGGCTGCTCAGGGTGTTGCTTTCAAGGTGGTGAGGTCCAAGGGCACCTTATTTTCATCTTCTCTAAATGGATAGGATTAAACCCCAGTGTATCCCAACTGTGCTGCAACTCATGGCCTCTCTGAGGAAGAAGACAAAAGGGGATTTTCTGTCATCATCTGTCCCAAATTACGGTGGCTTCAGGGAGCTTTTTGGCCAGTGTCCACCACAGTCTGACAGCTCCTAAACCCACGCAACTGGGAGGTGGGGCCTCGTGGTGGTAGTAGTAGTGGCTGGGGCACAGTGCATCACTCTCAGAAGACTGTGGTGAGGAGACAGTGCAGGCACCACTCTGCTCCTGCCTTGCTGGGGACAGGCTGGCCCTTGGTGAGTACCCTATCCCCACCAGCCACTGGGGGACAGCTTCAGAAGGGCTGGGGATAGTGAAAGCAGGGATAACCCACTCTCCCTAAATCTCCTGAATTTCATCTGCTGCTAAGGAAAAGGAGACTATGCTGGGCTGATATCTGGAGTTGGGTTTTCAGCTGTCACCCAGCCTGGAGCACTGGAGATGGGTGTCTTGCAGTGCTTTTACCCCTCACATGGAGGTGGGGCTGTGCAGGCAAGGGCTCTGGCATGGTGAGCAGCAATGCTGTGGGGTAGATATGTGGGGTGGGGATGCTGAGCACAGCCAGGCAGCTCACCACGGCCCCTGTCTGCTGCTGTCCTGCCTTCTTACCGCTTCTCAGCCTGTGTCGCTCAGTGTGGCTCTCATGTTAGCACTCTCGTTGCTCTGAGTTTGCTTTACAGCTCTACCAGCGCCCTTCATCCTGCCTTGTACTGCAGCTTCTCCAAGCTAGATGCCTCTCAAATAATTTTCTGCATCTTTGGGTGTTAAGACACAAAAGCAGGGGAGAGCTGTGTGGAACCATTTGGTTTACAGCTTAACTAGTAAAAAGTCAAGTGTTAGTCATCAGTTTTACAGCTTAACTGGTAAAAAGTCAAGCATTAGGCAATGGCACAGCCACTGCTCCCATGGGAGGTGGGTGTCTCAGCCCAGCTCCCAGTTCTGCCAAGCACAGGGAGTGCAGGAAGGAGTGGAGGGAGCCTGAGCCCAGCCCTGCTTTTGCAGCAGGGTCTGTGGCTCCCAACTTTGCTTTGCAGGTGGGTGCGTCGCAATGACGGTGAAGAAGAGTCAGACTCTGCAGAATGGAAATACCAAGGTGGGTGTGGGAAGAGGGAGAGAAAGGAGGGCAGACATGTGCCAAGGGTGCCAGGTGGCACCTACCAACTCTGGCAGATGAATACAACCACATCTCACGTTGTCTCACAAGTTTGCAGAGAACATGGAGTCCTGAGAAGCACATAAATGTGCTGCTCCAAGTTAAAGCGGTTGTGAGAAACTTTTAAAATCTGTTTATTGTTGTACTTGTTGGGGAGATTTACAGTGCAGTGCATAAAGCACTGAAACAGGCTGTCCAGAGAGGTTGTGGAGTCTCCTTCTCTAAAGATATTCAAATCTCACCTGGATGCAGCCCTGTTCTAGGCAGTCCTGCTTTGGCGGGGAGTGGGACTTGATGATCTCTTGAGGTGGTTTCCAACTCCAGCAATTCTGTGTTTCTGTGTGGTTCTGTGATCTTTACCTACAATAGTATAGAGCATCAACAAAGAGACAGGATAAAACATTTCACTTGCTTAAAATTCAATAGGTCAGCATCAGGAAAGTTAACCCTGAGCTGGTGCGAGCCCGCGGTGATACCCGCCAGCAGTGCCTGTCCTTCACCTGTGGCCCTAGACCTCCAGTAGCCATGCTGTTGTGGATACAATGCTGCTTTGAGTGGTCAGAACCCATGGGACTCCACCTCCAGCATGAGCTGAGGTCCTCTGTGATCACTCCCACACACCAAATGCCACTGGTGTGTGGACACAGAAAGATCCTTGGGGAAGGGCTGTTGGCTAACGGATGCCCATCTGCCATGTGCAGGAGAATGTGCTGCAGAGGGTCCTGCAGCTGCCGGTGGTGAGCTCGACATGTGAAAGCCTCCAGAGGACCTACGTGAGCACCAAAGAGGCCCACCCACTCATGGCCTCGGTGTGTGATGTCTACGAGCGGGGCGTGCAGGGTGCTGGAGCCTTGGCCATGTGGAGTGTGGAACCTGTGGTGCGCAGGTTGGAGCCTCAGTGTGAGTCCATCTACCAGCGGAGACACCAGAACCTCCCTTGGTGGGGCAGTCTGACCCTAGCTCATGCCTAGCACAGTCCAGGAGCTTTTCTTACCAACCCACTGTATGCTTTTGCTCAAGGCAGTTGCTGTGGCTAATGACCTGGCTTGCCGGGGCTTGGACCACCTGGAGGAGAAGATCCCTGCCCTCCACTACCCTGTTGACAAGGTAAGTCATAGGCAGGACCCCTAAGGGGTCTGGGACCCCCTGGGCCCTCTGTAGAATCCACAGCACATCTCCTCTTGTTTCTGGATGCTGGGGTTTCTCCCAAATCTAGGCCACAGCATCCTGTATCCCATCCCTGACAATTACCTCCAGCTCAGGCTGGAGAGAACTGTTACACTTCTCTTGGAACTGTCTATTGGCATGGACATGGCTGGTGTCCCTGTGGTGCCTCCAGCTGTCCCATGTCACACCAAGCACACTGTCAGGGCTGTGCTCCATCTCTTCACACACAGCTTGCATCAGAACTGAAAGGCACCATTGCCTCCCCGCTCCAAAGTGCCAAAAGCACCATTGGCAGCTCTATGGATAAGATCATGGAGCTGGCAGTGGAGGGTTATGAGGCCACCAAGAGCACAGTGGAGACGACAGCAAAGTATACCAGGAGGAACTCAGTGACCCACATGGCAGCTGCAGGGGTCGACACAGCCCTGGGTGGGCTGGAGAAGCTGATGGAGTACCTGCTGCCAGAGGAGGACGAAGAAGCAGGTAGTCCTGATGCCCAAATCTGCTCTGACGGGTCTGGTGAGGGCTGGGTACATGTGAGATGGCTCCTCACCCATGGGGCGCATGTGTGGAAGGAAGCCCCTGGATCTTGCCATAGGGCTGCCCAGGAGGTTTGTCCCATGAGGACATAAACCACTCACTGCTCTTCTGCCTGTGCTCTTCTGCCTTTAGATCAGAAACCCAAAGAAAAATGTGGGTCAGCAGTAAAGGTCTCCAAGCAGCAGCCCAGTGCTCCCACTGCTACCAGTGCTCCCAGTGCTCCTAGCACCCTGGGCCGGATTGGCACCTTGGTTAGCACTGTCTCCCACCGTGCTTACCAGCAAACCGCTCAAAGTCTCCAGCGTGCCAAGGCCAAAGGGCAGGAGCTGGCCACCTGGATCCCCATCTTGGTGAGTGCCAAAATCCACCAGCCAGGTTCCTGCTCCCCATCCCTTCTGCTGGGCTGATTCTCACTTCAGATGAGACACCTTGGGCTCCCTGGAGCACACCCCAGAACAGAGTGGTGGGCACTGCTCAGCAGGACAAGCTAGGGCTGGTGGTTTACTGGCACATTCACATGCAGTCTTGTTCTGTGTTAGTGGGACAAGCTCCAGATGTATTTTATTGATTTATGGCCTGGCCATAACATCCTCCCTAAAGCAAAAAGCCATTGCAGAGGCTCAGAGGGAATGGGGAGGTGGTGCCTCTCTTCTCTCGCTCAGTGCTGCTGTGGCAAACACTTCTCTGGCCTCTGCCAAACTTCTGGATCTCCCAGATACCCTTGGGACCCTGATGTGCATCCATGAACCTTTTGCTCCTGCACACCTCAGTGCCCCTTTGAAATCCTCAGCCTGGGCAAGATGGGGTGGATGGGAGCAACCAGCTTGCCCTGAGCAGTGGCTTGTTGCTCCCTCTTAGGGCAGCCTGGCCAAGCCAAGTACCCCGGAGGCACCACAGGCCCACAGTGACGGGCAGAGCATCACAACTTGCTGGCTGAGCCGGCGGCAGAGCAAGGCACCAGAGCAGAGGCAGGAGAAGGCAGGGAAGAAAGATGACAACCACTCCAAGGAGGTATGGTGAAAAGGAGGGCGGGCAGACGGGAACACCCCAAAGCATCTTCTTGCCCCTGAACCATGCCAGCATGGGAAATGTTCTCCCCAAATCCTTGGGGGCCAGGCCCACATGCCTGCTTAACCCTGAACTTGGAGGAGGTGAGGGGAGGTTGCCAGGGGGTAGTCCCAGCAGCCTCTTCCCTGACTCCTCAAAGCTTCTAGCCCAGGCAGGGTCACTCTGGCTTGTGCATTCGAGACTCCTTTGCTGCTGTAGGGTGTTAGTAACAAGCTCCCTGAACACCCCAACAAAATCCCTACCACCATGGTCCCAGCAGGAAGGGGCCAGGAACAGTCCCGAGCAGTGGCTCTGCTGGGACATAGGAACGGGAAGCAGCAGGTCGAGGTCACTGTCCTTCACTCCTGCCTGCAGTGGAAGCACAGCCTGGGTTGGAGGATCCCTGGGGGCCTGGGAGTGGGGGAGCTGTGTTGGGAACAGGGAATGACCCTGCTGCAGAGGACTGGGGTGGCTTTTGCAAAGCAGCAAGCTGAAAGCACTCATGATGGGAAGCCAAGGGCCAGCCCTGGCCTGTTGGCAGGGCCAGGGCCAGGGCCAGCAGCTGAGCTGGTATCTCTCTGCAGGCAGGAGATGGGCTGGTGGGTAGCGTGGCCCACAACCTGCAAAGCGCCTGTGCCTCTGGCATCTCCAGCGTGAAGAAGGTCCCGGCTGTGGCCTGGGATGCTGCGGAGGGGTTGATTCTCTTCACCCCCCGCAGGCTGTCCAAGGCCATGGAGACTGTGGATGCCCTCGGGGGAACCCTCATCAGTGCCCCCAAGCATCTGCTGGGCACCCTGTACAGCTATGTGCCGGTGAGTTTGTCCCTAGCCAGGCCCTGCTTATCTCCATTAAACCCCATTTTACAAAATCTCCTCCCACGAGCATCCCATAGCTCCAGGTAATGCCAGAACAGGGAGATGGGGTGATGTCAGGACACCTCTGTCCCACCCTCCTCCTGAGCATCCCCCAAGTCATGACAGCGAATACCCCCTCATAAAACCAGCAGCATGGCCAGTGGTGGTATCTTCACACAGTTCATCCCCAAGCCAGGGTGTGGTCACCAATTCCTGGGAAGGCAAAGTTCAGACTGACACCATGTGCCCTCTTCTTTTCACCACCCCACTGCTCCCTGGGGCCATCTTTCCACTGCAGCTGCCTGAGGGCTGCAGCCACCTGCTCCCCTCCACTGAGGTGCCCTGAATGGGCTTGTCCTGAGGTCCCCCCATTTTAGGGGGACTGTGAAGCACCAGGAGACCAGCCTGGCCAGGTTCTCACCCCATCTCTCAGCTCCGCAGGCAGTCTGTGAAAGAAGAGGATAAAGCTGGGGGCAACAAGTCCAGCCCAGAGAAGGAGCAGAAAGAGGAGGAGGAAAAGCCTGCTACCCCCAGTGCTGAGGAGAAATCCCAACTGAGGAGTGACTGGCGGATGTACCGTGGCCACCACCCTCTCTCCTTCCTGGGGCTTGAGGACCCCCTCTTCCTGCGGCACAATTTCTACCGCAGCCCTGCCTTCGAGCCTGAGTACTCCCTCCCACGGAAATCTGCCTTTGCCCCCTACAACAGGCGGGTGAGTGAGGGCTCCTACCGCTTCAGCCCTGAGGCCATGTACAGCCGGGCTTACTACACCAACCTCTACAGCCCTACCTTCAAGAAGGACTGAGAAGGTGGGGAGGGTGAGTGCTTCCCAGCCCCCCTCTAATCTGCCCTACCAGCACGCTTTGCCCAGGCCCCCGCCAGCCACATGCACCCCTCCACTGGGACAGGAGCTCAGAGTGGTAGACATGCCATGGGATGTTCTTTCAGAGTGCATCGGGGCCAAAAAGGGGGAATAAGGCAGCCAGAAAGCCCTGTTGGGAGAAGAAGGCAGGGGGAGGTGAAACCAGAGAGAGGCAAAGTAAATGTGGAAAGCAAATTGAGATCAGAATAAAGGGACTAGCCAGGCCTGGAGTTGGGCTACCTTGGTCCCTGCTTAGCAGATAGCGTGGACTTAGATGGGCTAGACTTTGAGAACAGTGCTGAGACAGAGCAGAGAGAGCAAAGCCATCAAATATGACCATAGCAAGCCTGGTTCCCCATTCTTCCTCCCTCCCCACAGCTTCCCTTGTAGGGCTTGTCCCTGGCCACAGATTGCTCCTCCAGGGAGGAGGTGATGTCCCCCACTAACAAGCAGGACTCATTGGTTGGAAAGCCCAGGGCACCCACCCCCAGGTGCGACAGATGGTGGGGTCAGGAAGAAGACTGGTGAGAACATGTAGAGCTCCTGGAGACCCTTTCTCCCGCAGGACTGCCTGGCTTCAGCAACACCTTGTTGTATATGCTGCAATAAAATGATCCCAACCTGCCACTTGCCATGTCTGCTCGGCTGCTTCAGGAGACTGAGGCACCAAAACTAGGGAGCAGAGTGGAGTGAGACACCCAAGCCAGGGCCAAGGGAGGGAGTATGGGAAACTCAAGTCACTGCTGCAGGGACAGCGGGTGCCCATGCCCAGCACAGTACGTGTCTCTTCCCATGCTCTGAGTACAAATTCACAGCCCTGAGGAGCTGGGGGCTTCCTGCCAAAAACAATTTATTGAATTTCCAGAAGAACACTGCAGAGACAATCCAAACACAAAGCCTCTCCCAACACACTGCTTTCCCAGGCACACCACGGGAAGGGTTTGTGGGGAGGCAGAGAAAATCCTCCCGGCAGCAGAAGGGTTCAGCAATGAGCCTGGTGACCCCTTTCCCACCTCCTTTCCTCCCCAGGGACAGGCAGTCCTGCAGGAGTGGCTTGGGAAGGCACATGGTGTGAGCCCCATCCTGGGAACGAGCCACGCGCCTGGTTTTTCCCAGGCACAGCCCACACAGTGCTTGGACAAGGGAAAAGGCTGCAACTGCCAGAAGACTGTAGGAGAGGAAGAGTCAAAAAATGGGTAGGAAGGAAGGCACCAGACCTCACCAAGGTCCTACAGGGTCAACCAGTGCCACTGGCTCTGGACACTGACGTAGTGATGCACAGGTGGAACTGCCAGTGGCTGCCCAGTGAAGAAACCCCCACATTGCCACCTGACAGGTGCTTCAGGGTTACTGCAGAGGACCCTGATGAACAGGAATAAGGATCCTAAAGCAAGAGCAGGGTAACAGAATGCCAGGTCTCACCAACAGCCAGGGCAGCCTCTGCCAGACGAACTGGGAATGATGCTGCCTGGAGCTGTGGCAAAATTACCTGGTGGCTTCCAGTGTTGAAGATTACAAGTAGAAAGCAGGACGCACCTAGAAATCTGGCACAGCAATGAGTAGAGACTCTGCCGCATGACAGAACCAAGAGGAAGGCACTACAATCCTTGGATGCACTGGCTGTGTATGGCAGGACACCCAGACCCTGAAGTTAGGAGGACAGCAAGGAACCCGACATACTTATTGTTTGTCCAGTAGGGCAGCACAGAGAGAAGGAACAACTACGCCATAGCTCAGAGGGAGTCCATTCGCTTACGAGCAAACACAGCCGACATGGTCTTGACAATGCCACGGATCCCTGTACCCTTTTTCAGTACCAGCTTGGTGTCAGGGATGCGCTCAGCCAGTCCATGGAAGACCATGAGGGCTCCATGATAAGTCTCAGCTGCAGAGACCTCATAGAAACCACAGTCTAAGGAAAGGGCCAGGAGTTGACCCTCCTCACTGGACACCACCCGTTGGTGGTGTAGGTCCCGTTTGTTGCCCACAATGACAATAGGCACCTTCTCCTGGCTCTGCCCCTCTTTGGTTGCCTTGATGAACTGGATTTTGAGGGGCAGAATGTTGAAGCTGGCACGGTCGCAGATGCTGTAGACCAGGACAAAGCTGTCTGCCCACTGGATTCGCTTCTCCTCCAAGGAGCCATCCTCTGCCTGCTCCTAGGGAAAGAGAAAGGGGGAGAGTTTTATCTATCTCCCTTCCTCCACGCCTGCCTGTAAGCACAGGGTGCGGCAATCCTGAGTCTGTCAGGACAGGGACAGCCAGTGAGCAGCAAAATGCAGAGAAAAAGAGGAGCAGTGAGGAAAGCAGCGCAGCACCCTCACCAAGGGTGATTCAGGCTTCAGCATCACCATCCTCACTCTGTTGCCTCAGGGCCAAGCACTGTGGGCCAAAGGTGACAACAGCACTGAAACTTACACTTCGTTAGCACAGTCCTGGGCTGATAATATTAGTGCTTTAGTGTTAAGGTCCTCAGCCAGAGGACCATGTGCCACGGTGACTATTGCCACTCTGCGAACAACACTGCTGTCCTGCTCTTCAGGCAGGCAGGGTCTGCTCACCTACAAATCACCTGACTCAAGAGCTTTGATCAGCTGGAGCTCCCAGCCCATGGTTTCTCAGAGTTAACTTTTACTAGAGGTTTTTTTTTGTCCCTGGGGTGAAAACGAGTGACAAGAGTGGAGCCCTCTCACCTGGGAATTGGGGACGTCCCAGATGTGGAAGAGAATCTCTCGACCATCCACAGTCAGGTTGTGGCTGTAGATGAATTCTGACCAAAACAAACAAAAGAAATTGTCATCTTCACAGACCCAAGATATACGTCCCTCAGCCCAGGTGTTCTAGGGACAAGCCTGTCACATCTGCCCTGGGACACTGTCTTCCACAAGGCAAGGTCTAGAGGCTCTATTCCTACACCACATCCAGCACAAAGCCCAGTGGCCATCACAGCTCTGACTGCTGCAGACTGCCTCCACTCTAGTGTTTAGTCCAGGCACACTGGTGCCACTAGCTGGCACCTAAGCCCTTTTGCACCCCACAGAAGCAGTTCTGGAACAAAGAGATGGGTCACTGAACAAATACAACCATTGAGCCCTCCCAGGAGTGGGCGAAGGCTTTGGAGGCAGGCAGGAGAGGGCAGCAGGCAAAGGAACCCCACAGGCAGAAGCAGCGTTGCCTCCCGACCCCAGCCCCAAACAGAAGCAGCCTGGCCCTGCCTGGCACTCACCCATGTCTCCGTACTCCCCGATAAAGCGCCGGGTCAGGAAACGCACAGTCAGAGCTGCAGAGGGAAGCATAAAAATCATAATAGCTCTGACCTTGAAGGATTTTCCTTTTTAAACCCCAGAGCAGAGCTGGGTACCATCATGCCTCCCACGGGCAGGATTTCTCTTGGCCACCAGCGGGTCGGCACACGGAGCAGAAGAGAGGCATAGCCTGACCCATAGCACCAGCGAACCGCAGCTCAGCACAAAATACCTTCCCCCACCGCTAGCCCGCAGCCTTCGAGGTTGTGCCAGATGTCCCCACTTCGTGAACTACAGCTGCGCCCCAAAGCTTGGCCCCGTCTCACCAGCGAGCTCGGCAGGGCTGCTCTTCACAGCCTTTCTGCAAACGCAATTTCCAGCCCTTTGTGGGGGTCACAAGGGTCTCCGTGCCCGGGGACCCCGCCGCTCCCGGCCGGTTCTTACCCGATTTCCCCACTTTATCCGCTCCCATAACGAGGACGTTGGCTTCCACCTTCAGGGCGGTGGGGCTGGGCCCCTCCATGAAGGCAGGGTGGTCGGGGGTGAAGCTGGCGCTGCGGCGCAACGGGAGCCGCAGCCCCATGGCGAGCGGGGCCGAGCCGCGACGGCGGCGGCAGCGACGGCAGCGACGACCGCGACTCCGGTCCGCGCAGCCTTGGAACCGGCGCTTCCCACGGCACCCAGGGGACCCGCAAGGGCCATCCCCCTCCCCGCAGCCGCAGAGGCGGTGCAGCGGAAGCTGCGTGGGGGCAGATGAAGAACTTTGTTATTGCTCAGATCATCCGGAACAGGAGGCATAGACCGGCGCAGCGGGCAGCCAGGAATCACCGGCTGCTCCACACTACGCATCGCAGGGGGCTGCCCACGCTGCATCTCCAGCACGTTGCCCCCTGGCAGGGCCACGGAGCCCCTTGTCCCTTCCCCACAGCGATGACTCCGTGAGGAGCGGAGGGGCGTCTAGTGAGTGGTGGAGCATTGTCACACAATGAATGGAGCATCTCACGAGTGGTGGAGCGCTGTTTCACAAGGGATGGAGCATCTCACGTGGGATGAAGCGGTGCCTCAGAAGTGATGGAGCACCATCTGGCAAGTGACGGGGCATCTGAGTGGTGGACCGTTGTTCTACAACAAATGGTGGAAGATCTCCAGGGTGGTGGAGCATAGTTCCACAAGTGGTGCAGCATCTTACCAGTGATGCAGCACTGTCTCGCAAGTGGTGGAGCGTTGTTCCACAAGCAGTCTACACCACGTAAGTGGCGGAGCATCATTTGAGGAGCGATGGGGCATCTCACAGCGGCGGTGCACTTTTTCACTAGTGCTGCTGCATCTCCCGACTGACGGAGCCTCTCGGCATTACCGCCCTCCCGGCTGCCCCCTCCCTGCCGCTCCTCCCGCATCCCTCTCCCCGCTCCTCCCCTGCGCCAGGCGGAGCCGTCTGACGCCATCGCGGCGCGACGGGGCCGGGGTTGGGGAGGGGGCTCCCGGTTCGAGCGATGGCGGCGGAGAGCGCGGGGGTGCGGGTGGCCGTGCGGGTGCGGCCGCTGCTACCCCGCGAGGTGCTGCGGGGGCTCCGGCCCTGCGTGCGGGGCGATGCCGCCACGGGCGAGGTAACGCTGGGCCGCCGCCGCTTCCGCTTCGCCGCGGTGCTGCCCGGCGCGGCGGGGCAGGCGGCCGTGTTCCGCGCTTGCGTGCACCCGCTGCTTGGCGCCTTCTTCCGCGGCTTCAACGCCACCGTCTTTGCCTACGGGCAGACTGGCTCCGGCAAGACCTACACCATAGGCGAGGCCAGCGTCGGTGAGTCCTGACAGTCATCCATCCTTCCTGCCATCCCTGCATCCCTCCTGCCATTCCTCACTGACAGTCTTCCATCCATCCTGCCATCTGTCCATCACTCCTGCCATCCCTCCATCCCACCTGCCATCCCTCACTGCCAACCCTCACCAGTGCTACCATACCCACCCATCTCATCAGCTTCGCTCCCACCACCCAAACCCACCAGCATTGTCAGGCGTTCCTCTCCGCACTTGCTCTTGACCCTCCCAGAATGACCACACCAACCCAACTATCACCATGACAGAATCACATCCTGCCAACTCCACCACCCACACTGATGTTGTCATGTCCTGCATGGACAGCACCTCCATGGATGTGTTGTCCCTCATGAACAACTTCTCCTTGGTGATCTCAGCATGTAGGTTTTCACCTCTGCTGCTGCATGGCAAGCCAGAGGATTATATCTGATTTTGATGTGGTGGTGATCTTCCTTCCACTGCCTTCAGCTGGTTGTAATAATAGAATGATGTAGGTTGAAAGGGACCTTTAAAGGGGATTGGAACCTGTCTCAAGGTGTCTAGTGACACCTCTCACTAGACCAAGTTGCTCAAAGCCCCATCTAGCCTGGCTTGGAACACTTCCAGGGAGGGGTCATCTACAGCTTCTCTGGGGCAACCTGTTCCAGTGCCTCAGCACCCTCACATTGAATAATATGCTAGCTTCATCCTTGAGTTAACTGTATCGTTTGTAAACACTAATTGTTTCCACACTTCCAGTCTCTCTCAGTGTTCAGTTTCCCAGTCCAGGCTATCACTGCACCAGATGTGGGGATTGCCCTATTGGAGATGGTGGCAAACCTATTTATAGTTCAGAGAGCACAGTAGTGTGGTCAGGTACAGGCAGGCTGCAAGCAGAAAAAAAATTTCTCAGAGCTGGGAAAGGCTGTGGAGCCACTCTAGTTTCAAAGGACAGCTCTCTGTAGCTGCAAGCAAGGTGTCTGGTACCTGCTGAAAGGCCAGCATGCCTCTTCCTTCTTGGGGATAGACTGGAAACAAGCAATGTTGCAGGAACCCAGCACAGCAGTAGGATAAGGATTTGCCCTGGCGTTCTGTAGCTTAGAAACACTCAGAGGGAAGTTCAATCCACACTGCAAGGGCTGAGAGGCTGCGCCTTTCCAAGTGCCATGTGCTGCAGGCAGCTTCCTGCCCACAGCTCAGCAACCCCGGACTCCCCAGGCTGTCACTGCTCCTATGACCATATGCGTCTCTCTACCAGCTTCCATCAATGAAGATGAGCAGGGCATCATCCCGCGAGCCATGGCCGAGACCTTCAGGCTCATTGATGAAAATGACTTGATTGACTACACGGTCCGAGTGTCCTACCTGGAAGTGTACAAGGAGGAGTTTCGGGACTTGTTGCAGGTGGATACAGCCAGCAAAGACATCCAGATACGGGAGGATGACAAGGGGAACATTGGTATGTGTGGCTGCTCAGAGACTCCCTTTCCTCCCTATGCCTGAGGCCAGGGTTGGGTTATCCATCCCTGATGGCAGCACCAGGTCTTCTTTCTCCCTCCCTATCCTGAAGCAGATTGCTGTGTGCAGTGCTGTTGTGGAAAGCCAGTCTGTGCATGGCATGGTACCAGCAGGGTGATGGCACCAGGCTGTCCTCAGGCAGCCCGTCCTGCCCAGCCACAGCTCTGTTTGCCATTGCAGTGCTCTGCGGTGTGAAGGAGACAGAGGTGGAAGGACTGGATGAGGTGCTGAGCCTTCTGGAGATGGGGAACACAGCCAAGCACACTGGAGCTACTCATGTCAACAGGCAGTCCAGCCGCTCACACACCATCTTCACTGTGACCATGGAACAGCGGCGTGGGGTCGGCCGCTTCCCCCTGCACCAGCAGCACCCCTCTGTCCCTGCTGCGGGACAAGTCCTTGTTTCCAAGTTTCACTTTGTGGACCTGGCGGGCTCGGAGCGAATTGTGAAGACGGGAAATACAGGAGAGAGGCTGAAGGAGAGTATCCAGATCAACAGTGGCCTCCTGGCCCTGGGCAATGTCATCAGTGCCTTGGGAGATCCTCGAAGGAAAAGCAGCCACATCCCCTACAGGGACTCCAAAATCACCAGGTACAGTCGGAACCAGAGCCTCCATGCTCCGCATGTCTTGTGGACTCTTGTCCCAGCAGGAGGGAGGCCAGCCTGCCAGCTTTGGTGTCAGAGCTACCAGGGTAGCCCAGAGGAGCTTCTGCTTTCACACCAGGCTGATAGCTTGATGGTGCAGGGCTGGGTGATCCACTGGCCTCACAGCAATTTAACAGGTCAGGCCTCGATGGGTGTTTTCACATAGGGAAGCTTAAGGAGCAGTGAGGCCAGAGTAGCAGTGATGAACTAACTCAGTGCAGTGCTGCCCAAGACAAGCCTTGCTTTGGCTTTGCCAAAGCCAAGATGAAATGTCAGCACTGAAAGTCCTGCCCCTTCCTGACTGGCAGTGGATAAAAACCACTTCCAGTAGGCTTGCTTGATAGTCTGCAGCTGGTTTCTAGCACAAGCAGGTGGCCGTTGGCAGTCACCAGCAGGTTCCTGAGCAGCATGAATCTAGCGGTCGTGTCAGAGCCAGGAAACTTGCACCATTTGGAATTATTCAGGTGGAATTTTGCCAGGGTGGCAAACTGGCCACAGGGTGAAAGTACAGTAATTATTGCAATATTAGCTGAATTTCAGCTGATTTCATCACTGTGCTCTTCCCTAGGATCCTGCAAGACTCACTGGGAGGGAATGCCCAGACTGTGATGATAGCCTGCATCAGCCCATCCTCCTCCGACTTCGACGAGAGCCTCAATACGCTGAACTATGCCAGCCGGGCTCAAAATATCCAAAACAAAGCTGTGGTGAACTGCCGCAAGGAGACGGAGCAGATCGAAGAGCTTCATCTGCAGATCAGGAACCTGCAGAAGGCTCTGGAACAGCGGCATCGCTCAGAGACCCGTATCATCAACCGCTCAGCCACCGCCAAAAGATGCGCGCCAAACCCCACAGCTCGGCTGCTGGCAGAGTGTGCACATTACAGGACCTGCACCGATGCCGCGTACCGGCTGCTGATGGAGCTGCAGGAGGACAGTAACCTGACAGTGGAACAGATTCTGCGGGTTAAGGAGTGGCTGTGCACAGTGGAGAGTGAGAGGAGCGAGCTGACCTCGGCTGGGCTGGATAGCGGCATCGAGAGCACCTCAGCAGAAGACCAGAGCCCTGAGGGACAAGAGTCAAAGTTGGCAAAAGCCCAGGTGACAGTTGGGATGCTTGTTCCAGGTCTGGGGTTGGGTTGGTCTGATGGCCACTTTAAGGCTGCAGCCTCAGCATGGCATGGTGGAAGGGTTGGGAGAAGGCAAGAGGCAACATGGCAAAGGCTGTGGGGAGGCAGAGAGATATAGTCCCAGCAAGCAGTGAGAAGCTGGATTCCACTGTGGCTGAGAGATGTGTTTCACAGGAAAAATCTGTGTCTGGGGAGCTGCTGTGCCCATGGAGAATCCAGCACAGGAAGGGAAGGAAGAAGGCATATGCTGATGGTGCTCTCTTGTGTTTTGGGAGCAGGCAAACACCGAGATGGGGCGTGAGTCCATCAAAGACAAGCAGGTTGCCAAACTGCAGAGGCAAGTGGAGCGCTTGGAGGAGGAGAACCGTGATTTCCTGGCTGCCTTGGAGGATGCCATGGAGCAGTATAAGCTGCAGGTATTTCTGGGCTCTGCTCTTTTCCTCCCCAGGAAAGCACAGCCCAGCTTTCAGGTTCTTCTGTGGCAGGTCTGGAATCCATGTGTACAAACCAACATTTTTCTCCTTGCTTCCTAGAGCAACAAGCTCCAGGAGCAGCAGAACACGATCTCAGAGCTGCACGTGCGCTTGGAGATGGCAGTGCCAAACCTCTGTGTGCTAGGACTGCTGGAAAATCTTCACCTGGTGACCACTAGCCAGAGACCTCACACAGCCCCACTGGATGCTGCCCCATCCCACAGCCTCAGAGAGGTTCTCCTGGAGCGTCTTCCCACTGAGCAGAGTGGAAGAGCTCTTCGTGGAAAGGTGAGGGCACGAACCTCAACCTGCCCCTGAGGAGCCTTTTCTTTTGGGTGCTGTCTGCTGTAGGAACTGCGTTTTCCCTGACACTGGATGTGAACCAGTAGTCCACACTGCAGTCTGAGAACTGTGCTCAGAGTTCACATCCAAAGAGATTCACAGCTCTGCCAAAACCAGCCTGGCTTCAAAACTGAGACTTTCTCTTCGGTGTTACCAGCAGGTCCCAGATTTGCTCAGTGTCTGAGCAGCAGGATTTGGGAAAGTAGGCAGCTGGGTCTAGCAACACCAGTCCTGAAAATACGCTCATCTGTATTTTGTTGCTTTTCTCATGTCCCACTGTCAAAAGGCAAGTGGCAACTGTAGGTTGACACCCAGCTGAGAGCAGCTTTTTCTGACACCAGCTCTCATGCAGCATGTTTCCTCTCTTCCTATTAATTGCCCTGCAATTCAACAGCAATCCCTTCTCCTTCCAGGAGGACTTGGCAGTCCTGAAGCACACACAGGGTCCGACCACCAATCCAGAGAGCAAAGCCCCAGTGCCCAAGAGAGAGCTCAGCCAGGACTCAGAGAACCTGGTATTGCTGTCCTCAGGTGAGGAGGAAGAGGAGTGGGAACAGAAACGGTCCCTGTCCCAGCGCAGGTAATTTGAGACTGTCCCAATGCTGTGCAGTTGCATGACGTGGCTGTCCCAGACTATGACCCTCTGCTGCCTCTGGGGTCAGTGATTCTGTTGAGACAGCTGCCTGCTCACTGTGAGCCAGTTGCTGTCTCTCCTAACCACAGCTGCTGTCTGTCTTCTTCTGAAGCCTGTGGATCACGAGTCCTTACTCAGAACAGCTCTGGCAGTACCCAGAGCCAACTGATTAATTTCCTGCTCCTTCTAGAAATGGGATCCAAAGCTGGAGAAAGAAAGAGATTTGCAAGTTGAGTGAGGAGCTGAGCAGAGGCAATACCCACTCGCTTCAGGAGGAGCAGCTGGAGCTGTCAAAAGGCAAGTAGTAGCCATTGGCTTCATTAGTTGCTGTTGATGGCCCGCTTGGATGTGCCCATGAGACAAAACTGGAGCAGATGACAGTCCAGCTGCTTTTATTAAGGATAAACTTGAACAGCTAGGGTCTGGCACAGCCGTATGTTTTAGTGGAAGGTGCAGGTGACTGTGGTCAATGCTGTGGTGGTTCTTGTCCTTCTCTCAGCTGGCTGCTAGTACAAGACCCTCCTTACCTGGGAATCTGTGTTGCAGAGGTCTGCAGGAGGCAGGAGCTGCTGCTCAGCACTTGGGAGAACCTGCCAGGGAAGGACTCTGAGTGGAGGCTGGTGCAAGCACAGCAGAAGATCCGAGAGCTGGCAATCAACATCCGCATGAAGGAGGAACTGATCACAGAGCTCATTAAGACAGGTGCAGATCTGCTGGCAGAATACACACTCATTCCCTATGAAATCTCCTCATAGTTGTGACGCTTGGTCCTTACTCCTATTCTCCTCTTCCTTCCCTACATTGCTTGTGCTCAGTCCTCTCTGGAGGCAGCAGTGCCCTGTTTCTCCATCCTTCCAGCTGAGACCCTTTCCATTAGTTTCTTCATTCCTGGAGTAGCTGAGGAAAAGGAATAATTCAGTAGCCAAAAATACTTTTGGGGAGAGGTTGATCCTCTAGCAGGATCCTGATCTGAGGTCACAGTGGAGCTGGTGGTGTTGCAGGCAAGGACGCCCAGGCTCTGAACAAGCAGTACTGCCAGAAGATCGCTGAGCTGGAGCAGGAGGCAGAGCAGGTGCGGGCAGAGCTGAGCGACAGCCAAAAGCAGCTCCAGGAGCTGGAAAGCAAAGAGTTGTGGGACCTTGGGGAGAAGCACAAGCTACAGGAGTACCGCACGCGTTTGGCAGCCGCACAGAGCAAAGCACAGGTGAGTGGGATGGGCTCTGCCTGCCCAGGAAGGTGGGCAGGGGCAGGCTTGGGGGCATCTCTGCAAGGGGCTCAAGAGAGGCACCAAGCCTAAGGGTAACTTTCACCCTCTATCAGGTTCTGTGCAAGAAGAAGCAGGCAACAGAGAGGCTGGTGTCACTCTCAGCCCAGAGTGAGAAGCGAGTGCAGGAGCTGGAGAGGAACATTCAGCTGATGCGGCGGCAGCAGGGCCAGCTGCAGCGGCGGCTGCGGGAGGAGAGTGAGCAGAAACGGCGGCTGGAGACAGAGATGAATAAGCGGCAGCACCGAGTCAAGGTATAAGCAGGCAGGAACAGCCATTGTACTGCAGTATTTGTGAGGATTAGTGGGCTCTGCAAGCTGCTGGGTAGGCCATGGGGTCTGTGATTGTCTTGCAGAGCAAAGAGATGGGAGAGGTACTTTCTTAAAAGAGTATCCAAAGTGAAGCAGAAAACATAACCCATTCCTCATCCCCAGCTGTAGGGCAAACAGCATCCGCTCCCTTGATGCTCACAGCTGCTCTCCCACACAGGAACTGGAACTGAAGCATGAGCAGCACCAGAAAATCCTGCGCATCAAAACAGAGGAAATCGCAGCTTTCCAGAGGAAGCGGCGGAGTGGCAGCAACGGCTCTGTGATCAGCCTGGAGCAGCAGCAGGTACAAGCAGAGTGAGCCTGTCTCCTCTTCCCTGATTGAAGGGGGCTCCTGGGCAGGCTGACAGGGGAGACATGGAACAGGGGTGTCAGCTTGAGACAGGACATAGCCCATCCTGCCCTTGAAGATGACAGTCCATAGTGCTGTTTGGATCTAGTAGCAGAGATCATGGCTTACTCTCAGGACCAGGATTTCTTTGAAATCCTGGCATTGGTAAAGAATCTGTGAAATCTTGTCTGCTGGCAGAAGAATGGTGGGACATGTGTCCCACTAAAGTCTCCTTGGTAGCTGGAGATCTGCCTGTCAGAGCAGCCGGAAAGATAAAACCAGTGAAGTCTGGGCTATAGGGGTAGAGCAGAGATGGAATTGACTCTAGCTCTTCAGTCTGGCAGTCCTGAATGTTGCTGCTGCAGCATGTACACTGCTGCCTACATCTGCCCTTTGCCTCCCATCAGAAAATTGAGGAACAGAAGAAGTGGCTGGACATGGAGATGGATAAAGTTCTTGAGCAGCGCCGGGCCCTGGATGAGCTGGAAGATGAGCTACGGAAGCGGGAAGCTATTGTGGCCAAAAAGGAAGCTCTGCTTCAGGAGAAGAATGGCCTAGAGAGCAAACGACTGCGCTCCAGCCAGGTAGAGCAAGAGTGTGACACCTCAACCTCTCGTTTGATTTCCTGTGGAGGTGGCAGACTGGAAGATCGGGTGCCATTCTCAGTGTGGCAGAGGGCGGCAAGCCAGGATGAGATAGTATTGAGAAGTGGGTAGGAAATCTGCCTCAGTGTGAGCTTGTGCTGTGCCTCTGAGCTAACTGGTTTGATAGTCCTTGGCTTACCTGTGCGACTGGGATTATTTGACTTATAGAAGGAATAGAAAGGGGTGGAGGACCCAACTCAGAGCATCTTCTGCTGCAGGCCCTGACAGATGACATGGTACGTGTGTCTAGCCGTCTGGAGCACCTGGAAAAGGAGCTGACTGAGAAGAATGGTCAGCTGCATCATGGCAGCGCCCATGACCAGCAGCAGATTCGCCAGGAGATCAACAGCCTGCGCCAGGAGAAGGACCAGCTGCTTAAACAGCGGTTAGAGCTTGACAGCAAGCTGCGACAGGGCGCCCTGCTCTCCCCAGAGGTACCTCTTGTTGAGGGGGTCTGCTCTGCTTACAAGAGCATGAGGTAGTGAGAAATAAAGACCTGAGCATGAAGTCATTAGCAGATGCTTCCCAAACCTATGTGTACCCCAGCTTGCCAGCAATACTCAGATGATGCCCCTGCTTAGGGCAGGGTGAGACAGCGCAAACCCTTTGTACCCTAGTAACTGCAGCTCTGCCCTGGCAGGAAGAACGGATCTTGTTCCAGCTGGACGAGGCAATCGAGGCTCTGGATGCAGCCATTGAGTACAAGAACGAGTCCATCACATGCAGGCAACGAGTCCTGCGGGCCTCGGCTAGCCTGCTGTCCCAGTGTGAGATGAACCTTATGGCCAAACTCAGCTACCTTTCCTCCTCTGAGACCCGAGCTCTACTCTGCAAGTATTTCGACAAGGTAGGAGACAACTGCCCTGTGCTGGTGGGAGCTGCAGTATCTAACTAAACTCGTTCTCCTCAGTTTCAAGCTTTCTCCCAAAAGATGTTTATAAATATGGGGACAGATGCTTTATATATATACATATAAAAATATATATATGGTTAATGTACTTTTACCCTGTAAGTCAGTCCACAAAGCTGCAGAACTATGATCCCCACCTGCTCCAACACCTGGGAGAAGAGCATAAGTAGTCAGGATGCTGTGCCACAGCAGTACAGCCACACTCTGCTCTTCCTTCCATGAGGCATCTGTGACAGCCCAGAACTAACAACCTTTATATACTACACCAAAACACTAACTTCATCAGGTTTGGTAGTGTGGGAGAGCTTCCAGGTTGCAAAGGAGCTGATATGTTTCTTGCTCTTGGGCTCTGTGCAGGTGGTGACACTGCGAGAGGATCAGCACAGGCAGCACATTGCCTTCTCAGAGCTGGAGATGCAGCTGGAGGAGCAGCAGAAACTGGTGTACTGGCTGGAGGCAGCTGTGGAGCGCCAGCGCCTGGAGATGGACCGTCAGCTCACCCTGCAGCAGAAGGAGCACGAGCAGAACATGCAGTTACTGCTCCAGCAGAGCCGCGGTAACCACCCAGCAACTCATTAAAAGGGTAACATCAGATCTGGTCTGTCATAAGGTTTGCAGCTTGAAATTGCCTTGTTCTTTCTCATAGAGCACATGGATGAGGGGCTGGCCAGCAGCAAGCTGCAGTATAAGGCAAGGATTCAGATGCTGGAAAAGGAGCTGAGCCATTACATGTGGGCAAACCAGGAGCTGAACCAGATGCTGAGTAACATGAGCCTCCACCCTGGGCAGACCAAAGGTGAGAGAAGACCTAGGACAAGGCTTTGCTGTTCCCAAGTTAAATTGAAGGGAATTTAAATTGCTTTTCTTGGCAGTGAGAACTTAGAGCAGAATCAAGAGCAGTAAGAGTGCAGGTAATTTCTGGCCTTGAGCAACTGCTCTACAGGAACTGATTTTGATGAGAAAAGCAGAGATGACAATACTTATCTCAACCTTCCCCAGTAGGTGTGGAGAGAAGAATTCATGGGGCTGGGGACAGAGGTCCTGTTGTGCTTGCGACCTGTGATGACTCCTCCAATCTTGGGGAACAGCCTGTGCCTCCAGCCATCTCTGAAGAAAGCCATCAAGTCACTGATGAGAGCAGGGACTTAGTGCATGCCCCCTTGCCATCAACATGGAGACGTTCCTCCCTGACCAGTGAAAGCCCCAGTGACCTGCGGCAGAGGGATCCTGAATACTTGTCAAGAGCAGCGCAGCTCCACGAGGTGCACCCACCATGGACCCTCATGCCTGTCTCCAAGCCCCGCCGGGAGCTACGCGGAGCCAGCCTTAGCATGACCTCAGTGCCTTACCACCCAGCAATGATCGACGTGAGGAAAAACCCACTCTAGACATGGGCCTGACACTTATCTGGCACCAACATTGCTAGCATGAGCTGCCTGCCCCCAGACCTGCTACATTTCTGAGGCCTGAGGAGGTAAAAAGAGACATAACTTTTCATCATCAGAGAAACAAGCATCATCCTGCATTCCCCATGTTACTGCCAGTCCAGACAGCACTGCCTGGACACCTTTCATCCTGAACCCTAGGCACCTTAAGCCCTGGGAAGCAGGAGATAGCTTCACTCTTGCCTTCAACACTACAGACTTGTTTACAGATCAGAAACCTCTGCTGTGGGGCTTGCTCAGCCCTAGCAGCCACAGAGGAAGATGCTTTGCAGTCCTGCAGTGCCTGTACATAGGTCTTTATAGTAACTTCAGTTTTTTTACTTTTCTACTGTAACTTTTCTAATAAAATGGGGTGAGTTTTACGAAGCAGTCACTTGTCAAATGCTCCAGGTGTCACTTGTTCTGGGTAAGTAGTTATATTTAAACCTCACTGCATGGGAACTCAGCTTCTGTCCCAGTGTTGCTTGAATGTGTAAGTACCAGCATTGTAAGTGCTCAGCTGGAGCTGCTAGGCTTCTTGAGTTGCTGCAGGAAAAACATCTCCAAACACCAGCAGAGTTTTCTGAAGCATCGAGGTTCTGTGCCATTTCATGCTCCAACCTATAAGCTGCTTTAAGCAGCATTTTCTTAGTTGGGGAAAAAAACCAGTCTGGATTCAATGGAGATTAAATACAATCCTGCACCTTAGCAGTGGCATATTCCACCTTGGGAAAGGGAACCTAAGTTTAACTCTAGCAGAGCAAGAAATGAAAGCCCAGGTGTTTGCTTTAAGAAGGGCACAGGGAGTGAAATGGCAGCTTGGCTACCTGACTCCAGAAGAGCAAGCTGGTGCTTCAGCCCAAAATCACCATCTCCATTTGAAGAGAAACATACACCCTACTGAAAGCCAGCATCTGAAATAGGAACTACCTGATAATCCTCCTGCACACTTGCTCTTGGCTGAGGTGATGTGGCTTTAAGGGAGACATTATTGCGGGTTCTGGGTATGCCTGAGCTGCAAAAGATTTAAGTTCAGAGACTTTGTTGTTGCAAACAAAAAATAAGGGGAAAGAAGAATCTAGCCTACTTTGAAGCAAGTAGCCTTGAAGCTTCATGCTTGTGTGTCAACTCACATCCTTGAAGCAGATTGCACCTCTTGCACAAACAAAACCATCACACATTCCTCTTCCCTGGCAGTGGGAAACAGCTTTTCTGCAACAAATAGCATTTCCAGACAACAAATTCCATTCAACAGCATCTAGCCCCTTAAAGTCACAGAATAAATTGCACTGCTGTGTCTGGTTTCAGATGAACTCACACAGTCTTCATTGCTATTATCTTCCTCTTCTCTGCACTTTCAGCATTTATCAATTATTAATTTACTCATTAAGCTATCTAGAGTTAATCAGAAGCGAAGCCAGGAGTGGCCAATACACCAGCAGGCTGTGCTGCCATTCAGCAGGACCTGGACAGGCTGGAGAGTTGGGTGGGGAGAAACCTAATGAAATACAACAAGGGGAAGGGTACAGTCTAGCATTTGGGCAAGAACAACCCCAGGTACCAGTATAGGCTGGGGACTGACCTGTTGGAGAGCAGTATAGGAGAGAAGGACCTGAGGGTCCTGGTGGACAGCAGGATGACCATGAGCCAGCAATGTGCCCTTGTGGCCAAAAAGGCCAACAGCATCTTGGGGTGGATTAGAAGGGAAGTGGTTAGTAGATGGGAGATTGTCCTCCCTCTCTACTCTGCCCTAGTGAGACCACACTGGCAATAGTATGTTGAGTTCTAGGCTCCTCAGTTCGAGGACACACAACTGCTTGAGAGTCCAGCACAGAGCCACAAAGATGATGATGGGAGTTGAGCATCTTCCCAATGAGGAAAGGCTGAGGGAGCTGGGTCTCTTTAGCTTGGAGAAAAGGAGACTGAGGAGTGAACTTTATAAATATGGAAAGGGTGGGTGTCAGGAGGATGGAGCCAGGCTCTGCTCAGTGGCATCCACTGATAGGACAAGGGGCAATGGGTGTAAGCTGGAACATAGGAGGTTCCACATCAGTATGAGAAGGAGCGTCTTCACGGTGAGGGTGACAAAGGATTGGAAAAGGCTGCCATAGGAGATTGTGGAATCTCCTCTGGAGATGTTTAAAAGCCACCTGGACATAGAATCATAGAATCATCACGGATCGGAAGGGACCTCGAAAGATCATCTAGTCCTATGCAACTTGATCTAGGTGATTGTTGCAGTTTGAGGATTACCATAATTTTCAGATGTGTAGAGGGAAGGGTCTGTCCTGGGACCTGCCCCATAAGGGTCTGGCTAAGTCAGCCTATAAAAAGCGGGGCAGGGTCTTTGTTCGTGCCCTTTTTGGGGGCTGTGGCCCTGAAGGGAGTACCCCACCACCACCCCAGGAACGGTCCGGGGGGTGGTGAGAACCACGGCTCCGAGGGGACCGCGCCCTGAACCCAAAGCAGCCCCCCGCCACGGCAGCATGTCACCACCACTGCCGCCACGCCGCCGTGCCCTGTACCCGAAGCAGCGCCCCCCCACCCCCACCCCGCGGCAGTGCGCTGCTCCTGCACCCGGACTGGAGAAGCAAGACTGGTGCAGATTTGCCATCAGGACCCCCCCCACAGGCAGCCTTCAGCATCGCGGTGATCTGGGCTGCTCCTCTTCCCCCTGGAGCTGAGACAG
>VXBP01008808.1:0-40004 GCA_013400115.1 Rhinopomastus cyanomelas
TGTCTCCAGGGCACCCACCTCATTCAGCAGGGGATTTATGTTGCCTCTAGTTTTAGTTTTACCTGTAATGTATTTGAAGAAGCCCTTTTTGTTGCTCTTGACCTCTCTTACAAAGTTTAATTCCAAGGAGGCCTTAGCTTTTCTAGTTGCATCCCTACATTCTCTCACCAGAGCCTTATAATCACCCCAAGTGGCCACCCCCTCCTTCCATGACCTATGAACTTTCTTCTTCTTCTTCAGTTTGCCCAGCAGCTCCCTGTTTAACCACGCAGGTCCTCTGGCTCCCATCCTTGACTTCTTTCCTGTTGGAAAGAATTTATTTGACAGATTATACTGGTCCTCTTATAAAAAAACCTGTAAAATAATCTAGTCTCGTCTTGCTGTCAACAGTAATGCTAGTGAGTAATGTATGTGGTGTGCATTACAACTAAAGATAGTGTTAAAAGCTACAGCACTGCAGAAGAGCAGGAGAGCTGCCATTACAGCTTCATGCTATTATCTTCAACACTTACAAATAGCCATCCTCTCAGCTTCATTGACGGTCTTAAAGTAAAGCAGCAGATATGTGAAGGGTCCTCAAGACTTGCTTATTGCAGCAATAAGCATCAGCCTGCATTGAGTAGCTTTGCCTCTGCCAGACACCACAAATAGCAAACACTTAGAAGTAGCTGCTGATAAAGTCTTGCAGTAGAAATCACAACTTTTCTTGCAAGCGTGGTAAAGTCCTCTTACTCAGGCACAGATATCCAAGAGAAGAGGTTGTGTAATTCCTCACCAATTACTGACAGTGCTGATTAAAAAAACCCCCTGACCCCGCAAACTCCAAAAACCTCAAACCTTCACAACACACCCCCTCAAAAAAAACCCCAAACAAAGCCAAAACAACCTCAACCAACAAACCCAGCAACCTAGACAGGAACACGTACATCGTCATGAAATGCTAAAGGATAACAAGTCAGCGAGCCTGGTATCAGGCTGCAGTAGAAAGTGGTGCCTGTACCAGAGTCTGAAGCATGGAGGAAATTCAGGACTGGTACTCAGGTGAACAAAATTGATTTATCTTCTCAATACTTTCATGGTGATTTCATAATCCATGTCTGTTCCAGGAGTAAGGGAGAAGGCAGAAGCAACTAATATGAGAGAATCCAACATGGACTCACAATAAAATGGAAACCCAGACAGGTCTAAATATAACTTTGGTACTGAATTAATGAAAAATAAGAGAAAATTGCAATTTGAGTTTTATGTGCAAATTAATTTTCCTTTTGCCCTTTACTCTTTTTTTCCTGCTAAATCATAATTATGTCAATTAATAATTCTCCTTTCATTCAGCCTAAAGGGCTCCTTATGTCCGCCTACAGTTCAGGAGAATATTAATCAAAAAGAATGCAAAGTCAGATGAAAAAGGAACATTGTGTGACTGCAAATGTGGAAAGGAGGTAAAGTCATAACTTGTAAAAATATTTGTTTTAAATTAGAATGACACCATAGAGGAGAGCTCACCATGTTTTTACTACTCTGGCGCTGCAGTAAGTTACAAACTGCTGACTGGTCTAATGGCTTCGAAAATACCGATAGATCTTTTGCATCTTCTGTACCAGATAGTTAGCAACTTCATGGCTGACACAAGTATTCTGTAGTGTTTCTCTAAGCCTGACATAATTTCTTAAAGATATTCTATAAATCAAGCATCAAAATATTAAAAATCAAGCAAACCCCACGAGGCTTCACTAAGAGCTGCTGCGCCTCACATAGCGCACCACGGCTACACTCAGTGCTCTTCACACTGACACTGCTGTGGTTTTTCAATCACATTGAAATGCAGCACTTATGCGGATCACATGGGCTACCTTTTCTATAAAGAAAGCACTTTGTGTGTACAGGAGCATGTTCTTAATAGGATTCCAGGATATTTTCAAGATAAGGTAAAACTGTTTTGATGTGTGTACACTTAGTATTGGACCCTCTTTCACGGAACTGTATGAGCAATATTTTACAGTTTATCTCTAAGGCAGTGCAGCCAGTAAGGACACCAGAGTAAGGCTGGTATCAGACAGAGCATGAGTGCATGTCAGGCAACATCTGGGAAGGCAAGGCCTAGAAACTTTTATGAACTCACAGGAAGGCCATTCACTGCAAAACAGTCTGGGAAGCTGCGAAGCTGGAGACCATTATGAAAGAGTCAGGTAATAAAATTCACAAAAGGAAGTGTTTTTTTTAGAAAGGATCTGAAGAAAAAGGAGGGGATCCAAACAGATGAAAGCAGCATGAAGCTGAGAGAAAGGAGGGGCAGAAGAATAAAAGATAAAAGCTTGTAGAATATAGAGGATGACATCAGTGCAGAGATCAATGAGAGGAGGATTCTACAGAGACTTGGATATCATGATATTTTTCCTAGTACAAGAAATAAGCAAATCTTAGAGGCAGTGAATTTAAAACAGTTACAAAGAGGTACATTTTTACCTAACACATGAAACTCATTGCCTCTGGATACTCTTGAAACCAAAGCTGAATGGGAGCCCAAAATGGATGAATTACAGTTGCATTACACAGGATTCATTTAATCTGTAGAAGGAAAAAACATCTTTGTGCTTCCAGGCAAAAATTAGGCACTAAGTGATGAAATGAACTAGAAAGAGATTTACCTAATTTGACATAATGCAGTACTCATCCATTACGGGGTAGCTCTAGCTTCTGCTGAAGGAAGACTATCCAGCCATGATGTAAAAAGCTGCAACGATTTTGGAATGCACATAAAACCTCAGAGTGCCAGCCTACTCTTACTGACAAGGTACGCAAAAGAAACTCTTCCTTTGTTTTTGAAAGCAAAATGTCTTTTTTCAAAGTAATCCCTGTGAAGCAACTACCATTAGCCATTGATGGAGAAGGATGCTGGATGAACTGGGTTTATGGGTTGACTCAGTGTGCCATGTTGCTATGTTCTGACAGACAGAAGGGCGGAGTCAAAGGTGTGAAACCCAAGACAAAGATGACTAATGCAGTCCTGGCTTAGCAGCAACAAAGGGATGGACTGTCCTGTGCAGTGTAGTGCACATTAAATCTGTGACTATGCTTAAAGCAAAAGTAATTAATCAGCTTGCTGAACAATGTAAGGACAGGACAAAAACCCAAAACACTCCAAACTATTGGCTTTATTTCCTATGAACACAGGCAGTGTTGGGAGTTGGGTGGAGATCGGGACAGTGTTCCATCATTACTTATAAGTTCTTTGCCCAGTACTAATGTTCTGTATAAATTTATATGCTCCTTTTCAGAAAAGGTTATCACCAGTAGCAACAGGCAAAATATTTAGAACTGAGTAGTCTGCATATCTCTCTTCTAGAATCCAAACCTTTGGATATAAAAAATTATTTGGGGAAAAGAGGGATTAGCTCCTATAGCTGCTATGGTTCCAGATACATTCTGATTTTAGTCAAGTGAAAGAACTCTCATAGCAAATAAAATTCAACAGCTCCTCTATTTTCTTTTATCTCTCCAGACATCAGCAAAGTTATTCTATTTTATGGTAAACAGGACACTATCCCACAGCAGAAGTATCACTCTGCCTGTGACTTTTGGCCTTCTGTTCTGAAGCAAGAGTTCTTGCCCCTTCTACATGTTATTCCTTTTAACTACAGCTATTATTTTGATCAACTCACCTCTTGGACTAAAACCTCTGTCCCACTGAAATCAAAGGCAAAAGAGCTAACTTCAAAGTGCTTATGATTTCTGCTATCTTCTTGTTCCACACCATCACTATGCTTTAGGTTTCAAGTATTTCCTTTAATTTGTTTGAACTCTCTTTGTTTTACTGCATTCTCCTTTTCTTGTCTCTCACATGAGGAGGCAGTAAAGAAATTCATCTGATTTTCCTTAAAGCACCCATTATCTCGTAAACATCTATTAATGCAGCTCCTTTCTGCAAAGGGGAGTCCACATAATTTTAATCCTTTAATACAGAATTCCAGGCTCTCCTCAGTACTCACTGCCCTTTCCCTGGTACAATACCTCTGAGTTGAGTGATGAGGATTGACCACTGTATCTGATATCAAAGCACCATTAGTGTAAGATGGCATTGGTTCTTTCACTCCGTTTCCGCATAGCTCTTAAAAACCTGCTTTCCTGTCCACCACTGTACAGACCAGATGGAAAAAACTGCAAAAGGTTAGAGTGGAACATGAAAAAACAGGCCCTCCTTGTGATATTTATGTTTCTGCTTCTGGCCCTGGCAGAAGTCCACATTCTGAATGAACAAAACTCCCAGTGGCTTAGAAGCTGCAGTATTCAGTCCATAGTCAGGAAATGCAATAGCATGTGGCAATGGGAAGAAATTAAAAAACTTTTCCAAATGCTTTTGTGCTTCCAGCTCAGTCAGCTTGCATCAAAACTTGGGAGCTGTGGAGATACTGCATGAATGGGCTCTCTATTGCTAAACAAAAACATGTGTGTGTGTGTGTTAGAGTTAAGTAGTAAACAGTATGTATGTGGCTTTGCTTCCTCATTGATCCTTCTTCTTTACAGCACATTAGGATAACCCCCTCTACCCCTTTTTATGTACAAGACCACTGTCCTCTCTATCCAAATACAGAAGGAACTCTTTCCCAAAACACAAAGCCAGTGCTCTATTTCTCCCCTCTTTCCGTAAAGCTGCTTCCTAACTCTTCTGACTACTGTGTCAAATCCTGGTTGTTCTACAAGACCAGAACTGAAGAGCTGAGTAATGTTCCATGTTTACCGTCATTCAGTGATCGAGTTTAAAACTGTCTCCTTCACAGCAGCCTTCCTTTGGGGGACTAATAACCAGAAAACATAATTGTGGGGTGAAAAATGTCAAATTATCCTCTTTTTGTAAACACTTCAAATATAAATAGACACAATTGTATTGCCACAGAGTGTTTTGGTGCTCAGGTAGACAATGTACAGAGCAGAGATTTTCTCTTCACTTGTTCCCTCAGTCCGTACATCATTCTTGGGGGCAGATGCTTGTCTACCGTTTACAGTTTCTCTCTTTTGCAAGTTTACTGTCAGAGCAATAAACTGGGGACCTTAAATCCACACAACTTAGAGGACAGCAGGTGTCTAAACACTCCCTTGCAGCCCATTTCCTCTCTGTTTGACCATTTCCATGACCAGACAGGACTGAGTGTAAAATCCAAGTTTCTGTTTACATTTTCCTCAGAATGTAGGATTTACAAAATCTCAGTTTGTGACACCATCCCAAAAAGGCCCCACTCTTTCAGTAAACTACCATGAACTGTTCCAGAGACAATCCTCTCTTTTATGGAATTTCTTTGTACATTTACAAACCCCCTATGTATCTTATCACACAAATACAGGGAGAGAAAGCACAGGTTTCTGTGTCAAGGTAGTTCTTTGTCATGGTGAGCTGACTGGGGACTGATGAGTTGTGACCCACACACTGATCTGTGTAATCAATGGAAAACAGACAAGTGTGCTTAGGGACATGGCAGGAAGGTGGCTGCCTGCTCCCACAGCTGATGGTGGGCTCAGCTCAACCAGTGTGTTGTGGGATTTGTTGCCATGATAGTAGAATAGACTGTGAACCATTTACTTGGCAGCAACTGAAGGATGCAATAGAGGCAGTTGGGATCACAGAATCACAGAACATTAGGGACTGGAAGGGACCTCAAAAGATCGTCTAGTCTAATCCCCCTGCCAGAGCAGTATCACCTAGACCAAGTCACCATGCCATAGTTCTCATTTTGCAGATGCTCTATGGAAAGGCAACCGTTTTTTTGAGTCCTTGAGCAGGTTGGATCACAAAGCTACAGTCTAGCCCATAGAAGCGAGAGTATTTAAGAGCTAGTAGTTTAGAAGGATCATTCTACTTCATGGTAAACAATTCAGGGGCATTCAAAAGTGGCTTCTGTTTTGTTTAGCTCCTGGGGCAGAAGTGGCCTACAAAATTCTTATTAGCTTAATGTTTATAATACCTGCTAAAAATTACGAGAAACACGCTTAGCATCTCAGCCTGCACCAGAAAATCCTGCACTTGATTAGCACAGATCCTCACTGCCTCCCTTCCCCTACCCAAGAATGTTTAACATGCTTGAACCCCAACAATACTAGGACCAGAGTGCAATGGGCAAAAATGAGTGACATAAACTCCTTGAATGGCACTGCCTTCACTGGGTAGCTGGGACCCTGCTGGAAGCAGTTTCCCCAATAGTGCATCCCATTGCTTTTGTTTATCTATCCTTGCTGACATTTTCTTCAATTAGGAAACAATAGCTCCGTTCCAACGCACTGAGTAGAATTACTGAAATCCAGTCACGTGGCATCGCGAGAGTGTGTTTTCAATTATTCACTCTGTCGTTCTTTGCCAGGCCTATGAAGAGGAACAGCCTTCTGCAGGAGTCAGGTTTGTCTGCCTCGCTGTTGTAAGTGCCTCCTTTTGAATGTTTATGTTTCGATTATGTATTTTTTAATTTTTAGGGGTTTTTTTAGCAGCATATTCAACTCTCCAAGAGATACTTAGTGATTTTCAGAAAACTTCAAAATCTCTGCCTCTTCCTACTGCCTGTAAATCCTAGACACGTGTAATAATTCAATGCTAATAGTACTGCTCAATAATGAATCTGACAGAGATCACAAGATCTAGATTAAAATGTGATGCAAGATATCATGCTGTTAGCACTTGATAATGTAAAATTCATCTTGTTGCTAGCAAAGAAAACTTCTCTGTTTCCTACTGTCTAGTTAACAGCAGAGCATTAGCGTTAAGTCTGGGAGCAACACCAGAGTATTTGTGTCTTGTAAATGCTCATTTTAATATCCAATCAAAAATCTGAACCGAATGGGCACAGCTCAGATCATGCATTTTGTTTGCAGAGGACAGACTGAGTTTTTTAGATTTCAAGCTGGAAAAATAAAACTTGGGGGGAAAAAAAGCGACAGAGAAGGAACATTTGGTTTGCATTACAAACCACAGACAACTTCCATCAGGCGTGCTGAAGGTATAAGACTGGCAAGAGAAAATGACAAGCAGTGAGAGCACTGGAGTAAAAGACAAATTCTTCAGAAAACTGTCCCTGCTACCAATAACTTTAATTAAATTTGCTGGAAGATAACAGTGAATCTGAAAGTATCCCTGGTGCTTTTGATATAATTTTCTGTGTAAAATAACATCCCTGAATATTTTTATTGAAAAGCATACAGACTGTGCTATTGGTACCTCCTGTATATCTGTTGCTTATGAAATCCTAAATCAGCAGCTCAGGAAAGGATTTTGCCCTATTTAAGGCTTGGGCTGTGATGTAATACTTAGAGAAAGAGCAAATATGTAAGTGGAAGGCTTCACATCTAATGGCTTTATTTTCATCTTGGCCACTGTCTTGCTTTGATCTTCGGTAAGTCACTCAGGGTTAAACTTGGTCTTTGAGCAGAAAGAGCTCTGATGGGGTAGGGGAGGAGGAAAAGGCTGATGCAGCAGGGCAAAAGAGATGCTCTCTTCACATAACACAAAATTCCTTAGGAGTATTGCAGGAGGCTGGGACAGGAGAATGCACTTAAAGCAATGCTTCCTTCAGTTTCAACAGGTGCTTCTATATGTTCCCTGCACCACAGATGCTTAGCATAGTCAGAGAGGCACCTTTGGGAGCATTTGACACTGATGGCAGTACTCCCTTCTCAAGCTCAGCAGCCCCAGGCAGAGGGAAGAAAGGGCTTCTGCATCCCTCCAGCCTTCATTCTAGCACACAAATCTCCAGAGAGACATATTTTGACCATCAAGCTATAAAGTCCTCTGCTTACCCATGTGCTTTTAATAGCTCTGTTAAAAAACTTTCTCGTTGGGAAAGCAAGAATGCAGTTAATGTTTGTACAACGTTGAAACCTTTGAAGTAAAAGTGCTAGTTCTTCTAATTTTCCCCCACAGGCAGGATTGTTTAGGTCTGAATGCGCAGCTTGGGCTCATTTCTAACATTCTTATTGCTAGTGTCTAAGAGCAACTGTCAGAATCCCTGCTGCAGATTATCAAGTGATGCACTTTCAACACACCTTCAGCAAGTAGCTGTTGCTTCCTACCCAGGTGGTGAGGGGAGGTACTTAGAGAAGTTCCGCTCATTCTAGCCATTCTATTACTTTTTCAACTCCATCTTCTGGTTGAATGGCCCAGACTGCATTTTTTACCTTCCTTCAGACATAAAAAAACCCCATCATCAAGCTTCACAAGATTAATTTCCTAGTACACTGGGAATACTAACAAGGATTTCCCAGCTCTACAGTTGCAATTAGGTATATACATCTCTTGGCAGACTAAAGCACCAGGTTTACTAAAAGACTACAAAGCATCTTTTTTATTTTAAAAAAGGAAAAAAAAAACCCCAAATCTCCAAAGCTTGAAAGTTGTATATATTGGGTAAGGGATAAATGTCAGCCAGCTTTTAACAAAAGTAATCAAAAATGACAAAACACTGCAAACTTGTACTGAATTACACCAGCTCCACCTACTTGTTTCAGTTTGCAGATTATTGTGCTAGCGTAATTCATAGCAGCTTTCATCTCTGTCCTTTGAAACAGATTACAGCAGGAGGCTCTGAAATGTAGGTTCTCTCAATGGTGCTGTAGGGGACATTAATCCTGGAGTAATAAGACCTCAGGTCAACCACCATGTCACCTCCATCTATGTCATACCTTTTTGTGTTCCCTCTGGCTTCTGTCCTCACAGATGGACTTAGATGTTCTTTTGTTCAACATGTGCTCTGCATCAGAGAAAGGGAGTAAAACTGAGCTGTTGGGCAGTCCTCCATCCACACCATGGCTGGAAATCTTGCTACTCATATGAGAAGCTACTCTGGAAAACGAAGGAAAAAGAACACATGTTACTGAAGAGAATGGAGAATGTATGCTAGCTCAGCTTGAACTTGTGTGGAATGCTGGGACCCCAGTGACCTCAGCCCTGATATTCCCATTGAAGTGAAGTTCAACCCTCCCACCAGAGCAAAGAAAATCAAAAAGATGCACAGGAGAGATGCAGAAAACCCCCCAGCTCTATGTAACTTGACAGATGCTCTGGATACTTTGAAACTTTAACTTTGCTCTGCAATATTCTCCTGCGAGGAACTCTGATGAGTTCCAATACTCAGGGCATGAGTTTCTGAAGTGTTCTGTTTTCAAAGAGAGCCATCAGGAAGCAGAGCTGGTGTGACAGAAGCCAAGTTATGATGAAAGGCTGTAAGATCATTACCTATAAAAAAGTGCCAGAAAGGACTGCACAAACAAATATCCTTCTCCCTGGGAGATGAAGGGACCTTTTTGCTGCTTGAGAAAGCTATGTGCAATTTTTTTTTCTTCTACCAATCCAAACAAATTCAGATTGACGCTGAACTCTGTGTTTCTTCAGGAATGACGTATAGCTTCTTTTGACTGGGACACAGTGGTCTCGCGTTTATCATCTGTTTTTGTTTTTCCTGGTTATTTGTATGACCAAGGGATAAAAAAAGAAACAATAACCCTGCAGATGTATTAGAAGTCTGGCTTGGATCTTTTGTATGAATCCGGCCTAGTCAAAACCTGCAGGACTGTGTTTGTTGTTGTGGCTGTGAGGAGCCCTGAACAAATCGTTCTTCTGTTTCAACATCAGTGGTGGCATTTCAGGTAGGAGATGCATACACACATACCTAACTTTGCTAGGAGTAGGGAAAAAGCCAACAACAAAACCAACACAACAACACAGTTTAGAGCACAATGTGCGAACTTCCCTGCTCAGTAAAATACTTCAGAATTGCTTTTCAAATTACTCTGGTTTTCACTTCTGTGTATAACACTCACAGCATCTCGGATTTATGCAAATGCTTTGGTTTTAGTAGGTATCTTGTCTAGAATGACAGAAAACAGCATCAGTCAGACTCCGTGAAGAGAACAGAAAAGTTTGTGTCATAAAGATATTACTAAAAATTGAGAAAAACAAAGCAATTAATGTAGACTTCCCCTGTGGAATTTTCAGCACTGACACATACCTACCAAAACATGTCTAGAAAGCTTTTTCTGAGAGAAAAAGGAACTAGGTTAACAAAGCTCCCCTTCATTAGCTTAATATTCTCACTTATTTTACAAAAGCTATGACTTTTGCTGCATTCTGATTGTGTAGAATTTCTTTGTGCCTTAATTTGGAATGCTGAATCATACACTGAAACAAAACATTTCTGTGATGGGACTCTTCCTGATTGATGCATTGGAGCTGCTTTCCTTTAGGGAGTTCAAACCCTAATCAGCTATTCACATCTTAAGTGCTTTGCTGGATCTCTGTTACTGCTAAATGCACAGTTTTAAGTGACTTCTGGTCTGCAAAGGCTGTTATATAGCAGCCTGACATTCCTTACCATCTCACGGCTAGGAACTACTGTTGCCAAACCACATACCAATCAGATATGCCAGGCAAAGGACTTAAGCTTGGCCATTTGATTAATCTTCTTTGAATTACAGTGGTTTCATGAATCAAAGTTGAGAAGAAGCTTCTTCTTTCAAAGTAATGCCAGGAGGATGGAATAATGCTTTTAAAGTATCCTCCTTTTCAGTTTGGGGTGTCACATGCAAATTTAGCAGAAGCCCAAGGGAAGCAGCACAATGGAAGCATCAAAAACATTTATGGAAAGCACTCCATTGTGCTTGGGGAGCAAGGAAAGAGAATGAAAAGGTGAAGGAGAATTTCATAGAGCACTGCACAGAAACAGAATTAGCAAGTCATGAGATATCACGTGGCTGTTAGCAGACTGAAAGGCTCTGTTGATTCGATTTATTCATTAGGGCTTTTTAGTAGCATACGTTATTAAGTGGGAGAAAGTGGGGTATATTACAACTTACTTTTTATATTTCCTTTCCTGGAGGATATTTAACACCAGAGAAGCGGCGAAAGTTATTGGAACTATCATGCCACACAAGTGGGAGAACGATAGGAAAAAGAGCAGCACCACCAGCTCTCTGAAGATGGATCGAAAGAGCAGCGCTGGGAACAGGAAGTCAAGAAAGTTTCGCTCCATTTCAAGATCACTTATACTTTGCAATGCCAAAAACAGTGATGATGGGTCAAGTCCTGATGAGAAATGCCCTGATCCCTTTGATCTCTCCACCAGTTGGTGTCAAGAGGATTTTGACTGCTGTCCTAGAACACAGTTGCCATGCACATCAGAGACAGAAGACAGTCCACCTGATCCTCCATGTGTGATCACCAGCATGGTCCGGTCCAAAGCTGCAGCAAACGAGAACTGCAACAACATGAGAAGAAAACTACTCACCAAGGTAGGCAACTCTGTGCAGTATATTGTAATGTTTCCCACTGAAGTCTAGGTGGACAACTCATATTTCTCAGGAACATAGAATTCTATTTGGCTTTTCCAGAGCCTATGAACCTACAGTGCTCCCACTCTGTATAAACAGCATGAAAATGCACAGGTTTCCCTGCTGAGCTGTTGCACTTGGCTGATTGACATTCTGCTGAAATCAGCAGTGCTCAGCCCCTCTCAGGGCATTCAGCCTTGCACAGCTGGTGCTTTCTACCTGCAGTACAGTATTCAGCTCAGAAATTGTCACTGCAGTAAAGTGTGTTTGCAAAGGTCCATGTCATGAGATCTTAAAAGGTATGCAAGTATGAATTATATGAATACTGTGGATGACACACGAGATTCAGCAAGCAGATGTTCCTTCTGATTCAGGAAGAAGATAGTGATGGCTCTAAAACCGTCATTTTTTTCCTAGAAAGGTAGAGTCTTAACAGCCTCATATTAAAATATTATTTAATCAAGAAGTAACTGTGCAACTGGAAAATCTTTCAGTCTGAGCAATATATTTTAGATGTCTTTAGAAAGTTTCTTTTCAGTGACATAGTCTAATTTTTCCACTTCTATCTGTTGGTGTGATCTGTAAAAGAGACCTCACTGCAAGTATGACATCTTTTATGTCCTTCTGGCATCTCCTGTATCACACGCCTTTTACATCTGCAGAGTTGCTTATGTGAAAGAACCAATCCTTTCACCTAAAATATTTCTTTCTTATACATTCCACTGTATTTTACACACCTTCAGTAGAAATTGACTTCTACATCTAAACACACCATGGCAATGCAACTCCGAACCTCTCTTTCTGTGCTGATGATCACAACATGCAAGCTAGTATTGCAATGACTGCAGCAGGACAAGGGCAGAGCTCTGGAAGGGATGCGTGTCAGCACCTTGCAAAGTCCCAGCATGAGGACAAAAACAAGCAAACTTTTTATTACATCCTGAGAAAAAACAAGAATAGGTGACACTGACACAGGTCTCAAAATACCTCAGTCACCTGAAAAACCATCGCATCTTCTCTCTTTTGGAAATCAGCTTATTTCTCTCAGTGGATGAAGGAGCTGGCCTCTGTGAACCCTTGACGAAGCTGAAGCACATTCTTAGGTGTGTGTCAGCTGCCACAGTCCTCTTCCTGTTTACCTTCAAACTGTGCAGGGCTCCAACAACTGTTGTGATCCACACCAACATGAACTAGTCAGTATCTTGCTGCAGACTTTAAGTTTAGGTAATTTGCTCTATGGCTGGCAAGCTACTCCAATAGTGATCTGGGAAACAGATTAAACCTCTGACTAATGCCATTGCATAGATAAAATACAACTGGCAAAAATATAAATCCATTCTTAGGCTGCTGTGTCTGAACAGGATGAGCCAGGAGCCTGGATGGATGGTGACGTGAATCTATCAGCAATCCAGTCTCTTAGAGCAGCGTTTGGGTTGCTTAGTGCCACTGTAGACAGTAAGTACATCAGATTCCCTCTACAGAGCTCTCACAGCATCAGAAACTTCTTCAGATGCTACTTGCTAATTACCCACACCTTTCAGAGTCATGGACCAGTGGGTGAGTCTATGAAGTTGTATCTCAGCATGCTAAATAGGATGAACTTTGGTAACAGCTACACTGACCTTACCCTGTACTACGGACCATATCCTGTTGCTGAGGCTTTGCCCTATATTACAAAAGCAGTGATCTCTATCTTCTACATGGCACAAACCTGTCAGAACAAACTTCCTGCACCATGTCTCTTGGAGAGCTTAAGCTTAAAACCTCTCTCTTTAAGAAAGGAGACAATTCCTTTTCAAGTCCCAGCATAACACTCACTCTCTACATCTCCATGTGACACTTCAGAAATTCATGGTGTGTGACTCATCGCTGAAGGATTCTTGTCTTTGTTCAAGAAAATTGATTCCATTTTTTCTGTGGTGTTGCTGAGCATATTCCACCATTATTCTGCTTTCCAGTGCCTGCATGACTCTGAAGGTGCTAATAACTCCCACAGAACTGAACAACTTCATTTTTGCTGTCACACTGGAAGGAGAGAATAAAGTTTAAAAGCTCTGCATGGTTTAATGCTCCCTGTGCATTTATTCTCCAGAGCTAAGGGAAGCCTGAGGACATCAGTATTCCAAATGCTAGTCCCTCTCTTCTGCTCTGAACCTTAAGCACTTCTCTGAGCCATACTCTGCTGATTGCAGAAGACTGCACAATAGGCAGGAGAAGTTTGGGATTCTAGTTTAAAACTGCATCTTCAAGAGTGTGTGGTGTGGTGGCACACTCAGCATGTAAAGCTGTGAGGATTTCATCTGTATAGAAGTTATGACAGATAGAAGGAAACAAGGTCAAGATGAGGCTTAAGTAGGAGCCCATCAACAAATATTCCGTGGTTCATTACATTCAGGGCAAAAATTCCCCATCAGCTACAACTATATGAACCACACCGTTATTTCAGACTGCCTGATTTGGATGATCAGATGGTCATTCACTTCCTAACAAAACAGGGTCACTATAGTCACATAAGACCCCATTGAACAGTCCTTAGTGGTTATGCCCTCCTTTGACTTCAACCTACCTTACTGACCCAGTTACTTCAATTTGTTGCTGGAGTCCTATTTCCAGTCTTTTTTGTTGTATTTGTTGTTGCAGTAAAACCTGCTGCATGACATACAGAGAAGAGAATTTGATGATTTGGGAAAATGAAACTGGAGAGAGAATAAGCGTTGCCTGACACGTTGTGCACTGACACAGCAAGCACTGAAAGATGCCCTTGCCTGCTTGTACCATTAGTCTGAAACTCTGCCAGCTGTAAGGCGAACAGAACTAGATAACGTAAACTCCTTCAGAGAACAGCAGCCTTTGCCGGCTTGGAGAGCTGCATCAGGAAGGATTCCATTATCTCTTTCCCTGCGTCAACAACAGTGTGGGAAACACCAAGAGTTAGCAGCTAGGGAGGCTGGTACCAGGGCCGAAATAACACCTAGAATAAACTGCAATAGGGAAGGGCTGACTTCTTATGACAAATTTGGATCCAAGTTGATAGGACTTCATGGCTCTGTTCAATTCTAGAAACTTCTCTAGCCTTGCTTCATTTGGTTGTTGACCCTCTTCCCCAAGGAGGCAAAAAAGCAGAAGGTTATTTTTCTCACTTGGTCACCAGCAGAATGTATTTTTATGAAGTCTGCTTCAGGCCAACCCTCTGGTGCCAGGACAAGCGTTACAGCAACAGTCTGTAATGTCTCAAACATGACCCCTATGAGCAGGGTGGAAAAACAAAGCCAGGAGATGAGACTGCATTTATTTAGACATTTCTGAGTTACCGAATCATAAAATCATTAGACATTGGAAGTGACCTCGAAAGATCATCCAGTCCAATCCCCCTGCCACAGCAAGATCACCTAGACCAAGTCATAGAATCAGCCAGGGTTAGAAGAGACACAGGATCATCCAGTTCCAACTCCCCTGCCATGGACTGGGACATCCCACGCTAGATCAGGCTGGCCAGAGCTTCATCCAGCCAGGTCTTGAACACCTCCAAGGACGGGACCTCCACCACCTTTATGGGCAACCCTCACTTTTCCTACTTGTTCCATCTCTTTTTCCTGCCTTTTTGCTTTTGGATGTCAGACCCATGTTATCGCCAGAAGAGGCTGGGAAAGAGGCTGTTCCGTTATGACAGTGTGTTCTGCAAGGCAAAGGCTCCCAGAAAAACCTGCCAAAGGCCAGATGATGGGTGGCAAGCTCTGGCTGTAACACCTAACGTGCTGAATTATCTACCTAACTGCAGAACCTTAATCCCACGCCCAGCTTCTTGCATCATCCAAAGCATTTTCTAGCTTCTGCCATTTTATTAATTGCAAAGGGAATATGCTGCTGGAAAAATGAGTTACATCTACTACAAATATTTTGAAAAGACCAAGGCATTGGCTAGGGTATGTCAGTACTGGTGGAGTCATGTCAGTTTATGCTAGAGAGAGACTCTGGCCCTTTCCCTCTTAGAACTGATGCAGAAAAAAAGTGCTTCTTGAAGAAAACCCTAAAGACTTTGTCCTCTTAATCTTCCACTTGGAAACCCCAGTCATTTCACAGTCAGGAAGCCAGAAAAGCTAAATATTTAAATTTATTATTGTACTGTTATTCAATTTTATTTCAGCCTTTGTTTTTAAAATGTTTTTCTAAACCAGCAGTCAGTTGGCTCATTGTCATACGCTTGGTTAAGTGAGTCAAAGACCTCACTTGAACTAGCCTTGTATAACACTTCATTTCAGACAATCTAACTACTGTGTCTTATGTTGAGAGCGCACAAAAGTTTTTCAGTTTTCCCCCGATGCCATGGTTACCCTTATTTCTAAACAACATCTGGAATTAGATGTTTTGAGATTGGACTCTGAGCTAGAAATGTCTAATGAAAGCATGAAGGAAAATGAAATCTTTATAAAGGCGGCGAGAAAAACATCCTCGGAAGCTTTGCATTTTGCATGGTCAAAATAGGGGGAGCAGAAGGCCTGGACGTGCAAATTACTTTTCCAGGACTAAACACAGGGAAAAGGAATCAACTCTCACCTGAGACAAAAATGCGTTCAGGAAGGGTCTTGAACTCCATCTTTGATTTTTATCTTTCAGACAAGTAGACTGACTCAGCTTAAGTCTCTTAAAGATGCATTTTACCTGTCATGCCCTCCCACAGACTTCCTCTCGTTTTCACAGTGCTAAGGAGGGGATATTATGATGCAGATATGAGTTTCCACCGAGTCTTTGAGTGCAGAAAGATTTTATTCACTGGCACTAAATAGCATTTAAAAATGTGTTCTAATAATGAGTAGGCAGGGTTGACCTAGAATCCACCTGCCCACACACCAAACCTGCCAACCTTATTTTAGTAAATTTTCATTACCCTCAGAACTATAAATCACCTTTCAGAATAAGCAGGACACTTTAAAGAAGAGAAGGATGCAAAATAAATAGTGTCTTTCTCTAGGAACCATCAGCAGTATTTCTATACATGAAGTAATAAGTAAGCCAGGAAAACAAATATATTAAAGAACAAAACCCAATGAAATTGACTGCTGGCACAGGAATTGGTCAGATGCTTATTTTTTCAAAGAACTGTTTTTATTAATTTTCTGTCATGTTGCAATAACTTGGATGTGAATATTGAGATCTATATCCAGACCAAAGCAGTGCAGATGCTGACAACGTGCAGCTATCTGCCACATGTCCCTGCAGCCCAATGAAAAGAGTATTTTCTTTTTTATTTTCAAGCAATTCACAGAAACGAATTGCAGAAAAGGCTGACACACAGAGCCTACTTGAAATGTAGCCCAGCACGGTAAGATGACTACAAAATTAAACAAAAATAATGCCCTGGGTTTTTCTGCAATCTGCGTAGATTTAACCTCTACGTTCCTTCTGACCAAGTGCATGCAACTTCTTGCTCTCGAGAAGAATATTCCTATCAGTATTTATTTGCTGTTATGTCACATGAATGTCTTGATACAATCCAGCATTCCCAGCCTGGCACTGGTCCCACCGCATAAAATACAATATCTTCCCCGAAGGATTTTCATGACGCTGCAACGGAAAACCTCAGAGCCAAAGCTACTGCACTCTCTGATGTCCTGTGAAACTGGTGGGAGCCAGATAACTTTTAGATAATTCTTTATGAGGATTTTTATAAACACCATGAGCCCAACAGCTGTACACTTCAATGAGTCAAAGGAAGGGCATAGGCATGACTGTGTCTTTAACAGAGATGGGATGAGGACAGTTTGAAAGGGTCTACTGTTAGGATAAAATAAAAACAAAATGAAGCAGGAAAAGCAGCCTTGCGAAGGTCTGCGTGTGGGCCTGACCACTATCTGCAAGAATATATATTGGTATTTCCAGGGAGAAGTACGTAGGAGTAAGGACTCTGAAGAGGAGAACTCGGCAAGTCCAGACTCTAATTCTGACCACAGAAATAAAGGGAAACTTTTTTTTTTAGAATGTTGACTCTAGAGTATAATTATTCTTTCACAACAGTTTGAAGCCATGATCAGCTGGTGTTTCAAAACACTCAGCCATCCAGCAGAATGATTTCCTACCTTTAATACTTCTATTATATTTCTTGTATTTTAGAGCAAGCACACTGCCCCATGGAAACCCCCATGACCTTAGTGGGTGCTTCAAGTGTGCATCATGCATGCAGAGCCTGTCCTGTAATTTCTCACTGACACCTAAAGCAAAGGGCTGATTCAAACAAACTGAAAATGTAGTTCACATCTTAGTTCACATTTTTGCCAGTCAAGGTGTGACATTTTAAGACATCAGAATTCTAATCTTGATTTTGTTATCGCACCAGAAACTTCAAAGCGCTGCCATGAGATAATAAAGAACATTGAGTAGTCGAGGTAGTCCTGACTTCAAGTATGTATTTCCCAACATATTTAACTTTGGTGAAAAGTAAATACAGAGGCTCCAAAAATAATATTAGAGATCAAATGAGCTGGTTTAAAATAGAACTCTGCCCATCTGTCCATGTTTTTGCACTCACCTGTTGCTCACTAGAAGTGCTCTGCAGGAACAAAGGAGGCTTGGTGAACTGCAGAGGCTCCTCATTAATGGCAGACAATCTGGAATGTGAGCAAACCCACAGACTTAACAAGTCAGCCCTTACAAAGTGTAGCCTTTATCCATTGCCTGCAGTCAGCCTAGGTCTCCAAGTTAAATACTTCATTCATTCACAGCTTTAGATGTACTCCGGCAGGTTTCAGAATGGGAGCAAGGCTTCAACAGTCATCCTGGATGACTATGACCTTTATTGACATTACTGTACATTTGAAGTTTGTCTTTGCTCTCAGTCAGGTATGATGTGGTGCCTAATGACTCGTGGTGAAAGGGCAAAATGATTCTAAACCTCAGAGCTAGATGAACACTGCTTGGGCAGAACTGAAGCCCTGTTATGGTGAAGAAGGTGGTTACACGCCTTTTCTTGTGCTGTCAGGCTACAGATTATGGCAACTAGTTCATGACACTTTGACCATGGGACCCAGGAGCAATACAGACAGTTGACCACTACTGTATTTTGTGGCCTGTCCTAACACATGAAATTTGCCTTCTCTTCAGAAATCTATATCTCACGCATATAAATCTCTTGGGAACAAGATACAGGATACACTGAGAGCCCTCTTCACTTTGTGGAGAATGGAGAGGCTGGCAAAGGCAGAGGAGGTGGGTTCAGATGGGAGAAAAACAAGTGAATACTTGAATTAGGACATTTACTAAGCAAAAGGAAAAGAGATTGTGTTCTAACATTCCAGCTTCCCCTGTCTCTTCAGAATTTTGAAGTGCTCACACGTTTGTGGTGCAGGACCAGATTTCCTAGGCAAACGTGCTGTCTGTCACATGCTTAGTCAACTCATTCTTTGCTTTAATTCCTTATATGACTTCACACACTGTTTCTCTTTCTGTATGACCATATGCTGATGATTCATAACTGTGTTAAAAATGTGCTTACAATAAGTCCTCCAGATGCAGTGTACAGACTGAGCAACCTCAACCAGTTTGGGGTGGACAAAGAACATTCCACTGTCTCTGTCCTCTCTGCTCCCCTGCCTGCACTTTGCAAGTCAGCCGCAGGGGTGGTGCTTCTAGTGTTTTGTATACACTTGCTTTCCATTCAGACCTCTTCTATTTTCCAGCTATTTCCTTTCCTGTTTATTTTCCTCCTTGCCTTTTGTTATAATATTTAGCATAGGCAAAATTTATCCGATTACAGTTAAAAATCTATTATCTGTTCTCTTTCCCTCTACACGAAGGGGCCATCTATTCTAATGCTTCCTTTTTGTAGCCAGAAGCCACTGAAGTCATAAGAAAAACAACTTTTTTGAAGCACTGACTGTTTTTCACGACTATTTTTCACAACTGCCCAATGTTAAAGGCCTCTTCCTGTACTTTGAGGCAACACGAGAACTGGAATTTGCTGTATTTCTTTAAAAGGCTCAAGGTAACTGTAAATGACTTTGAACATCCTTGGTGCATTGTCTTTGATGCAACCTTTCATCTTCTGAATCAGGACAGCTGCATCTGCAGGCTGTGTGCAACCTCAGGGAACAGCAGCTCAGGACTCAAGCTCTCCAGGAGCCCAAGATGTACATCCCTCTGGAAAGGGTTCACAGGCAGCCACGTGCCTGCTGGAGGTGCAGCAAACAGGTATAGCCCATGTGAGGTCAGCAAGCTTATTATGGAGCTGTGGAGCTGCACAGCTTTTGCATGATCAGCTTTCTGTGACAACCTATGTCTTGAGGCTGTTTCAGAGAAAGGAATATGTGGTGAAAATGACTTACAGTGCTTTCAGTTGGAAAGACAGATTGGACGTGGCACTTGGTGCCATGGTCTAGCCTTGAGCTCTGGTAACAGGTTGGACTTGATGATCTATGAGGTCTCTTCCGACCTTGGTAATACTGTGATACTGTGATACCGTGATATTCCACAAACCTGTGGTCTTCCAGGGAACAAATGCTTTGCAATTGCACTAAGAAATAAAACCTGAAAGAACAAAAGATGTTGCATAACATCACGTTTTCAAATGGCATTTTCTTAGTTCTCCTGTTACAGGGCAAGGCAGGATGTCGTGAGCGTAGCAAGGCCACTGGAAAACAGTGTCATGTAAAGTCCCAGAAAGGGAGTAAAGCCTGTTGTATTCTCTGATCGAGCTAATGCAGGATGGTGAGAGAGGAGCAGTACTTTGCCTGGGTGTAAGCTGTATGTGGAGGGGCAACCACTCATCAGCAGGATTGAGCAAAAGAGAGCAGTAACTGGGAAGAAGTCTAGCCGGAGATGGGGTGCGTTACACTTAAGACACCTCCTGGCAGCTTTGTTCACAGCAATGGGAGGGCTGCAGCCAGCAGTGCTATGTTGTTCTCTGTAGCATGATACACAAGCATGTTTTCTTTTTTTAAGGGATGTTCTTCTGAGCCCCAGCGATGAACTGTTAACACTAAATGGACAATCACTTAAAGACCTGCCCAGCAAGGATGCTGAATCTCCCATTAACCCAACACCACGGCTCATGAACATCATGATGACTAAAAAAGTAAGCATGAAAGTAGTGGTCCTCTCCCACAACAGTGGGGTGATCAGACAACAGCTGCTAGAGAGTGAAGGGGAATTTATGCATCAGACATTTGAAGAACATGGTTTTACCCTTCCTGACAAAACCCCAGACCTCTTGTGGTCAGACTCTGGTGACTTTCAGCATAGCTTTTTCTCAGATAAATAGAGGCTATAAGGAGGCCAAGGGCCTGGGAAAGTCTAGCAAGAGCTGCACAACTCTTCCTTTCAGAAACACATAGCTTGCCAACATTATTTTTCCATTTGGAAGTTGAGCAAAGGCAGAGGTAGATTTAAAGGAAGATCCATGAATAAAGGAGCCAGAGAGCAGGCCCTGTGCTTAAGTATTTTTGTGGATATAGGATTTAGAGCTAAGGAGCTCCCACGGTAAACGTTACTGGAGTCTGCTACAGAGGGGAACAGGAGGCAGCATTCACGGGCCATCAACCTCAGACTACTACCACATCTGTCTGTGGAAGACCCTTTTAAACTTTACTCTCAGAGTCCATTTTACTGGAGTAGACACATTTCATTTCAGGCATCTTGTCCTGTTGTCCCCACCCCCAGATTAGACTGCTACAAGCCTTTGCAAATTGTGGAGGAAATCCAAGGATGATGGACAGGGTCCCCTACCACACATTTACTGCTTGGAAGACAATAGAGCTCATCCAGAGATTTGTTCCAGGTTTCACATCCTGACATTCAAGGGAAAAAAAAGCACTTTCTGCTTGTTGTCTATAATAGGGTTTCTCAGAAAGCTCTGCTATAATCCCAGACTGGGAAAACCCCTCTGACTGGAGCTGCTGTCAGGTCTGATAAGAGTACGCCTCTTTCTAGGACAGCAGCGAACTGTTTCACCCAGATGTCTACTGTACTGTGCCAAGATTTTCATTGTCTCGTATTTAAATACCTAAGTGGCCAGAGATGAGCTACATTAAATTTCTGCAGCTAGTACTTCCCCAGAGACGTTCAGGCAAGCTGTGCTCCTACAGGGGAGCACACATCTAATTCAATAAGAGTTAAGAGCACAGGCTTTGCAAACTCGCTGCACTGCAGAATGATTTTTAAAATGCCTCTTCAAGGATCTCTGCATTTCTTATTCTGAAGAGCGGAATGGGACTGCAGAGCACGAGTAGAGTTTTGCCTGGCAATGCCTCCACCTGCTGTCGAAGAGCAAAACCATCTTCGGTAGTTCTTGAGCTGGCTCTGCAGAGCACTACTGAAATCAGGTCTCTGGAAGAAAGAGCTTGTCTCCGTTGGCCCCAGACTGATTAGAACCTGCTTTGGCGCTGCTCTCGTGGCCTTCTTAGCCCTTGCAGGATATTGCAGAGAAAAACTCCTTTATATTCAGGGTTTTACTACATTTCAGTCTGCTTGCATGTGCTAGTGCAAGGAACTAGTGTTCCCTCGGGATCAAAACCAGTCCCTGTTTCACAAGACAAGTAGGACTTTTAGGAACTACACACATTCACAAACTGTTCCTAACATCTGTTGTTATTCAGGGGTGATAGTTTACTCCTTTTCAAACTGCCCTAAAAAACCTGCATTTAGAAACAAGAGTAATTAATTTACAAGTTTTAAAACTCTAGACTTAGTGGCCATATTAAAAAAACACCTAAAACTTGCCAATGAGAAGGGGCTGAAATTTTAGAGAACACTAAAGCCTAGTCCTCAAAGGCTTTAAACACCAGGATCATAGTTTGACTAAAGGGCATTGCTCTGAAATCAGCAGAAGCTAGACACCCCTGTACCACTGCAGAGTTGGGCATGAGTGGTTTCCTTTGAAAATAAAGCCTCTTCAAACTGATGGAAACTCAGTATTCCAAAAGCACCACTTATCCCCAAAATGAGACAAGCACAGGCATAGCCTACCCGTACATCAACATACCACTCTGTCTGAACCAATTGGAGTGGTCCGATTAAGTTCCTGTCCATTTTGACTAAAGACCAGGGTCTACGTCTATCTTACTACTTTGGCAAATTCTTCTTTATCATCCTTTGTCTTGAAAATAATTAACCCCTCTCTATCCATATGGATTGAGGCTGAAATTTTGGAAAGCTGCATTACGAGAAATTGTATTCTTAAATTTAGAGAACTTCTGAGAATTTCTTGCAATAGGATTTATTTGTTAATTCATCTATTTATTTATTCTGCATTTATTTCTTTACGTATTTCTTTCTTTATTTATTTATAGGAAACACCGACCTGTAGGGAGATGCCTTTGGAAATACAAAATGGTTTTCTGCACAGTAAACCTGCATGTCAACGGACTCGCAGTAACTCAACGAGTAAGCTGAAACTAAGGAACATTCAGGGTGACAGAGCACTGGAATGAGCTGTCCAGGGAGGTTGTGGAGTCTCCTTCTCTGGAGACATTTAAAACCTGCCTGGATATGTTCCTGCATGACTTGACCTAGAGGATCCTGCTGTGGCAGGGGATTGGACTAGATGATCTTTCGAGGTCCCTTCCAATTCCTAATGTTTTGTGTGATTCACTGAGTAATGAATCACACAGGTACTGCAGTGTTGAAAGAAACTTCAGGTGTTGTCCAAATTTAGTCTGAGATCCTCACTAAGCATTACCGATGCATAAAAGCATCAGCTTTTATATTCACAGTAACCTTCACCCAGGGGTTCAGTGCATAAGCTTCCATGTCATGGTTTTCATAAGGTGCATGCTAAATAGTCCAGTGCTCCTCTGGCAGGGAATGCTTGCTTTTCACTGTGCTTAGCATTACTGGCTGTCCCACAGCATGAGGATTGCAAAGATCACTTTTTTCACAGGGAGACTTATGAATGGAAAAACACGTCTACATCACATTTACCTGACCAAATGAGCGTGCAGGTATGTCCAACACTTGAGAAATGACCCAGCCTCTCTCCACATGTGGCAGGTGTGAACCCTTATTGGATAGAGGAAATGGACAGCACCACCATCAGGAAACCCCTGCCCTTCGGAGACCAGCACCCCCACGCTCTCCGTACCAGCCGCAAATCTCTTTCCCAACAGCTGGACTGCTCTGGAGGGAGACCCCCAGTGAGTACATCAGGAAATCACCTGAAAAACAGACAAAACAGTCTCCAAAAAGAATCTCTCAAAGATCTTGGTAGTTACCTGCCAAAAACCTCCCTTCCTTGTAAGCCCAAGCAGGGAAGATGACACACGCCTGCTCCCTCCACTTTTTGTCCCCATTCCCGGAGAGGGAAAGGCTCTGTGCCAGCAGGTCCCTATTTCTTCAGCAGCTTTTGTTAGTTTGTTTGGAAAAAGAAAGGTGTTGAACTCTCTCGGTCACGTAAGGTTTAGGGAACAATGTCTGCCAGTCCTTAAATTAGTTTGCAATACCTGATTCAATGCTCAGATATAAGATTTTCATTAAATACTTCATTAAATGGGTCAAATCTCAGCGGATGGAACTAAGACATTCACTGTGGAATGGAGAGAAGAAAATCTCAGAGATCTTAGTTTGTTTATCAAACTAAAGGTTTGGCTTCACTTCTTTCTGCTGTACAGAGAAGCACATGGGGTGGCTCAATGCACAGGGCAGGTCACAGTCTGAAGAACTTTTGTGAGAACTAATTCATATTTTGGGAGAAATGCTGAAAACAGTTCTATTTGGCCCAAGATAAAGTTGTTTAGCTGCAAGGTGAGGGAAGAAGTTAGAATTTCTCATTCCTTAGTTCAGTTCTTAGAGGCAAACGGGATAGTTAAATCAAGTGAGAGCACAAACATGTCTTTCTATCCCTTTGCACAACTTCAAGAGCCAAAATCATAATTTTGCTGTAGTTCAGCCCTACAGGACAATTTCAGTGAGCAGGGATTGCCTGAACACCAAATAGCTTCTGAAAAATAGAGGTAATTGGCATTAAGCCTTTCATAACATCAATTATAAGAAGGAAAAGGTGAAATGAGCAAGTTCTCCTAACGTATGTCTAAATATTTCTGGTTCTGCATTAAAAGTATATAGATCTATATTTACTTTTATGTTTACAGCCAATTTCGAAGCCATGTAGATCGCTAAGTACAGCACAGCTCGTGCACACATCCTGCGGCTCACAGGCCTCAGTAATCTCAGACATCGTACTGATGAAAGGACAGGGGAAGGTAAGACTGTCTCTGTTGAACAGATGAACACAGCTTTTGAACTTGTTGAATAAGGTACAGAATGTTCATAGAATCATAGAATTGTTTCTGTTGGAAAAGACCTTTAAGATTATTGAGTCCAACCATTAACAAAGTTGCATCAAGCTCACTGCTAAACTGTGTCCCTGAACTCCAGATCTACAAAACTTTTAAACATCTCCAGGAATGGCAGTTTAACCCTCTCCCTGTTCCAAGGCCTGATGACCCTTTCAAGAAAGACGTTTTTGCTAATGTCCAACCTAAAATCCTCCTAATGCAACTTGAAGCCATTTCCTCTTGTCCTATCACTTGCTACTGCGAGAAGAGACCACCTGTTGCTTCTCTATGACCTCCTTCCATGTAGTTGTAGAAAACAATAAGGTTTCCCTTCAGTCTTCTTCTTCAGACTAAACAATCCCAGTACCCTCGGTTGCTCATTGCGACACAGTTGCCTGTGTCTTCTTCAGGCCCTTCACCAGCCTTGTTGCCCTTCTTCAGACCTGTTCCAGCATCTCAATGTCTTACTTGTACTGAGGTGCCCAAAACCAAACCCAGTACAAAACCCAACAACTTGAGGTATGACCTCATCAATGCGAAGTAGAGGGGAAAAATCACTACACTATTTCTGATACAAGCCAGGATTCTGTTGGACTACTTGGCCACCCAGGCACACTGCTTACTCATATTTGGTTGGCTATCTAACAATAGCTTCAGATCCGTTTCCAATGTGCAACTTCCCAGCCACAGTCCCCCAAAGCCTGGAACATTGCACTCCGTTGTTATGACCGAGGTACTGGACCCAGCACTTGGCCTTGTTGAAGCTCATTCAGCTAGCCTCAATCCATCAATCCAGCCTGTCCAGATCTCTCTGTAGGGCCTCTCTAGCCTCAGGCAGATCAACACACCCACTCAACTTGGTACCATCTGAAAACTTACTGAGGGTGTACCCAATTCCCTCATTAAAATCATTGATAAAGAAATTAAACAGGAGTGGCCTCAGTACCAAGCCCTGGGGAACACAACTTGTAACTGGTCACCATCTCAATTGAACTCCGTGTGCCACCACTCTTTGGTCCAGCAAGCCTACATGTTAACTGTTTGGCAGAGGGTAAGAGTGAGATCTCCACAAGATCTCCAGCTGTGTGTCTAAAAATCAGTGGTAATATCAACACCTTATGTGGTGGGTTTCATCAATTTCATTTATCGGAGAGGAAATTAAGGTGAAGAACAGACAAATTAGTCTCTCAAGGCTGCATAGTTGCCTTCCTTTGTGTTTATAACAGTGAATTACTTGATCGCAACAAAGAAAAAGCAAATAATTGAGAATATACTGATGCCATTTTCATTTGGCACGTGGTTGGCTGTTTTTTCATGGATTATACTACTGTATTGACTAGCACTGCCCACGCAGGAAATGCAGAAGAAAGAGTGAATGAACATGGGTTATCACACTCTGTTTTTCTTCTATAAATTAGGGTTTGGGCTTCAGTATTGTTGGAGGGAAAGACAGCATTTATGGACCAATAGGCATTTATGTCAAAACCATCTTTCCTGGTGGAGCTGCTGCTGCTGATGGAAGACTACAAGAAGGTGGGAAAAACTTCTTCCCAGACTCCCAAAAAATGCCACCTAGAGTGAAGCCTGAATTGAGCCATAAATGTCTTTTGTACCTTTTGTACCATTTGCAAGATTCCTCTTGAGCACTTGCATGTATCTTGTAACTCATACGGTCATGGTAACGTAGTGCCCTTTCTCTCATTAAACACAGGTGACGAGATCCTGGAACTGAATGGAGAATCTATGCACGGACTAACACATTATGATGCTTTACAAAAATTCAAGGTTACGTATTCTGCTTCCAGAACAACTTGTGTCTTTGCACACAACATGCCAGAGAACTCAATCCCTTCGTTATCTTTTCTTGCAGGCCAAAAAGGGTCTTCTGACACTTACAGTCAGGACAAGCTTCAGCACCCCTCATTCTGCTTCCAGCTGTTTGCCACCCCACTTCTGTCAGTCCCTGAGCTCTAGTCCATGCATAACCAAAGAAAGCAGTTCTTTCAGTTCAGAAGGTGCAGTGTTCTCCTTAAATGCTACAAAGCCCAATGACAGGGTCATAATGGAAGTTACCCTAAACAAAGGTAAGTGCTGAAATTAACTGAGCTCCTGCAAACGTGTCAGTGATGAACAAAAACCTTGTACATTTGCTCTCTGGCTATCTTTCTTCACTAACCTGATGATTTTCCTGATCTAAGTTTTTTTAATTTTAAAACACTAAAGTAGATCTCTGTACTTGCCCAGGCTAACAATCTTCAACAGCAGGATTTTGAACACCATCTGTCCTCAAGAGCCAATCACTCAATTTTTTTCACTCAAGCATGAGAATGACTTTAAGATCCTCATATAAAAGAGTTAAGCACATGGCAACAACTGCCAATTATTAAGCAGATTATGCAACTCTTACCCACAATTATGCCAGCAGGTAATTTCATTTCTGAAAAGTCTTAAAAGGAAATAAAACACATATCATCCTGTAGTTCTCCAACCTCCTCTCCAGCTGTCATCATCTTCTATTTATGAACAAATGCTGGCAGAATGAAACTTTTAATATGTGAGAACATCAAAGCAACAAAAAAGCCAAGTCCCTATGATGTAACAGTAGGACCACTCACGCAGTGTGGGATGAGACATCAGAGTGACTGTGCAGGAGACAGAGGGTACCCTTTCAAGAAGCTTAAACCGCACCACCCAAAGAAAGGAAGAAACCTGAGATGATATACCCGACATCCTTAAGATGCATTCCCAATTTTTGTTCCTCCTTAAGTCTTGTTCTTTGTTGGGTTTTTTGGTCTCCCTGTAAAGTCATTTGAATTCTTCTGCAATGACAGATACCTTGCAAAATAAATCCACATTGTGTTGTGTCTGTGACACACTGGTAGTGAACTGTAAATCAGACTATGGAACCCTGCAAGCAATGTTGGTGTCCTCTGCCTTTAATCACAAGGGATTAAAAAACAGAAGGAAACAAAAAACCAAAGGAAAAAAGCAGGAGGAGCAGCAGCTGTTATTGAATGGGAAACATCCATGAACCCAAGACGTTGGTTCTGGTTTGTATAGGAAATGAAGATAACTTGTAAAAAGGTCTCTCCAATGATTTGACGGTTTGTTTTGACTGCTTCTTATGGTTTTTTTGTATTAATTCTTTCAGAGCCAGGTGTTGGACTTGGGATTGGGTTATGCAGCATCCCTCACTTCCAGTGCATTTCAGGGATTTTTATTCACGCCCTCTCCCCAGGCTCAGTGGCACACATGGATGGGAGACTCAGGTAAGATGAAAAGAGTGAGTGCCTGTCTTTTGCCCGAAGTTTTTCACTGCTGTGCTTTATGGGTTCAGTTTTGAGCTGTTTGGACAGGCAGTCATAGTGCTCTCTGGGAGTCTGGAGCTTAAAGCATGAGGTCTATTCTGGGGGTTTGGCCTATTTCATGTTTAGGATGTGTGATAATGCCAGATACGTAGCAACCCAGTGAAATTCTGGCCTCTTTCCAGGCTGGGCCAGTTTTGGAGGCCTTAGACAGGCGCACAGCATTCCTTCTGGAGGAGATTTCCAAGTGACAAAGTATCTGGACAAACACACTGAAGCATCTGGCTTGTTTGAGCTCCAGGTTTTGCTGGTACAAGCATCTCGAGTTCTATCCCTTCTTGCTCAGTAGTGATACAGATTTGCTGAAACGAACCTGTGTGAGGGTAGAAGTTAATCTGAGTAATAGGTGATAAATCAGTATTGAACGAGTTTAGAATTGAGAAGAACACAGCATTCTCGGTGAAGGCTTTTTGATTTCAAGTGCTCTGTGACCCTTTTCTTTACATGCTTAAGACTTCAGCTTGAAATGACTGTGGTCTTAAGCTACTTAAAAGTTTTTATGACACTAATACTCTACATATGTGGAGTAGAGCAGACAAAGGCGGGCTCAGTTTCCATGTGGCTCAAATTTGGATTTTATTCAAAAAGCCTCATCTAGCACTCAGCAGGATTACAACATTTTAGTAGGCAAATTTTTAATTAATTTTTTTCTATTAGCAAATTATTAATGTGTAGCAGAAACACAACATCCTTTCTGACCTTAAATAACAACCAGTAAATCATAACAGCAGGAAGAGTGAAGTGTTAATGTGAAAGGAAGGAAGATGTAGGTGGAAGCAGCTGAGCTGCATACAGCAGAAAGAACAAGGACACAAGGCTCTTGCATAGCAGAACATGAAGAAAGCTTAAAGGTTGCATGAAGCAAGGCAGTCAGATGAAAAATACCTTGATGTCCAGCTCACTCTTGTTCCATTTTTTTTAATGATTTGATCTGTGATCAAGCTAGAGGTCAACAACATGAGTTTGCTTTTTGAATACTTTCACATGGGTGACACGAGTGTGGGAGATAATCTGTTTTGTTGACACCCTCAATTTTTTCCTTTTTTTAATACCTCTATAGGTGTGGAGATGAAATTATTGAAGTCAATGAAACTTCAGTACAAAATACTACTCTGAACGAAGTGTATGCTGTGCTAAGCCATTGTGATCCTGGTCCGGTGCAGATTATTATCAGCAGACACCCTGAACCACAGGTAGCATGCTCTGGATTATTTCTGACTTAAATGAAGTCCATACTGATAACTAAGTGAAGGAGCAGATACTAATCTGAAATAGATTGAAAAAAAAATGATAACAAACATGTTGATCTCTTTATAAGCAGTGCTGCATACAAACCGACCTACCTTAAATATAGCAATGTGAGGTTTGAAGATCTCTGGAGACGCATTCGTTTCTGTGTTAATAGGGAAACTATAGAAATACATTTAAGGAGTAACTCAAGATATATTTCTTATGCAAAAAAATAATTCCAGTAATAAGAAAATAATCTGAAAGAGGAAACAAACATTCCCAAAAGAAATAATTGTCTATACATCCCTCTTTCAGTAATTAACATTTAGGTCTCGTCCAGCCAATATTTAGAATTAGATTAATATTGAAGTAAAATATTTTATTCTGGCAAGATCTTTCTAAAAGGTGCTTCTTGATGCCAAATGATATGCAAGTTATTATCCAGTTTAAATTATTGTACAAAAATGCGGTGTTAAATTATCTTACCCTGGTAAATCCAGAGCTCCATTTCTAGCAAAATGTGCAAAAGAATGTTTCACTTGGAAAGATCCCATTTTATCTAGGCAATCAATATAAATAGCAAACTCATAGATACATTTCATGTATGCTGGAATACAGTGCTCACTTAGCTTTGATTAGGTCTGTCTATAGATTTCCATTAGAGGACCTCAAATGTTACTCACCAACACACAGCAAACTCATGAGGTTATAATGACGTTGTATTTCGTAGGTGTCTGAGCAACAGCTAAAAGAAGCTGTTGCACAAGCAGTGGAAAACAACAGATTTGGAAAGGAGAGGCACCAGTGGAGTACTGAAGGTAAGGGATTGTGTTCGTTGAGACTGTTTACTATTTGTATTTAAAAGGATGAGTACATGCTGTATTAGAATCCTTGGTAGCAGTAGTAACCCAGAGCAGAAGGGAAACCTCACAGGAAAACACTCCTAACATACCTCCTCAGATATGATACTGGACTGAAGTGATACTCTGTCTGATCACCAGCAACATTGTTTGTGCAAAACCACTCTTCCAGTCGCTTGTCCTTTTCATTATATAACCTCTGCTTTTCAAACAAAGTGTTGGGACTATGATAGCAAAGAACTGCACAGCGCAGGTGACGTACTGGGGACAAACATCTTGTTAATCCCCTTGTGAGGAAAGGCAATCACAGTCATGGTTAGAGCTCTTTGCCCAGTTCAGGAGTAACAGCTCCCACAGTAACACATTGCAGTGATACTTCTTTTAAGTCTCCTCATTTCTTCTGAAGGACCAAAGGTAACAGAATAATCACCAGTAAAGCTAAATTGTTTAGGTTGGAAAAGATTTTTAAGATCATCAAGCCCAACTGTCAACGCAGCACAGTTACTGTGTACTCACGAACATGTCTTTTAAAGACCTTCAGGGATAGTGACTCGGCCACTTTCCTGGGCAGTCATTGTCAGTGCTTGACAGCCCTTTTGGTGAAGAAACTTCTCCTAATATTCATTGACAAAGACATTAAACAGCACTGGACCTGAAACAGACCCCTGAGGAACAACACTTGAACATGAGCCAGCAGCGTGCCCAGGTGGCCAAGAAGGCCAATGGCATCCTGGCCTGTATCAGAAATGGCGTGACCGGTAGGAGTAGGAAGGTGATTGTGCCCCTGTACTTGGCACTTGTGAGACCGCACCTTGAGTACTGGGTTTTGGTCACCACAGTACAGGAAGGACATTGAGGTGCTGGAACAAGTCCAGAAAAGGGCAACCAAGCTGGTGAAGGGGCTGGAAGACATACCCTATGAGGTGAGGCTGAGGGAGCTGGGTCTGTTTAGTCTGGAAAAGAGAAGACTGAGAGGGGACCTTATTGCTCTCTATAACTACCTAGAAGGAGGTAGATACTAGGATAAAGGTTGGACTAGATGACCCTGGAGGTCCTTTCCAGCCATGATGATTCTGTGATTCTGTGTGATTTTGTGAGTGCAACTGTTTAGCCAATTCCTTACTCACTGAGTAGTTCATCCGTCAAATCCATGTCTCCATTTTTTAAGACAAGGATGTCATGCGAGACAGCACGGAATATAACTGTTGCCTCTTTGGTCTACATGCCTTTAATGCATAAATCACACATTTGCATTGACCAATGATGGTATTTACCTGCAAATTTGATCAGCTGAACCTCAGTGAGTGCTTTGCACATATCTGAACATATGAACATGTTCCTTGTACAGGTGTTAAGAGACTAGAGACGAGCTGGCACGGAAGACACCCATGTGAAAAGTACATTGAAAGGAATGTCCATGGCAACCACAAGACACAGAAGCTAATGACCCGCTCCAGCAGTGACAGCAGCTACAACCCCAGGTCCTCATGTAGTAATGGTGCCGCATATCAGCTAACTGACTTGACGGCGAGAGTACACAGCATTGATGTACCAATCACCAGACAACCCGGCCTGCTCTGCTCGTTGTCTGGTAACACTTCAGAGAGAAATTCTCCTCCTACTTGTAGTGAGGGAGGTCGACCCTTACAAAGCAGTAAGAAATCGTCGGAGATCCTCATCAGAAAACCTAAATCATCAAAGCCCAAACCTCCACCAAGGAAATATTTTAAGCAGGATTGTACATGTAATGAGCAGGGTTACACAGACAGAAAAGAAAAGCTTGCATCGGGAGCGGCCGTATCAGCTTCGGCAGGTACTCAGGTAAAACAACACCCAACGTTGTCATTGCATTTGTGTATTTCTAAAGCAAGGGAAGGAGGAAGACAAAGTGACTTTGCACAGAAGAAGGACAGAGAAGAAAGAGATAATGTGTATGCACATGTGAGGACTGGGCAAAGGGGATGAGGCTCTTCTGGTTTGAAAATTTAGTATTTATCCTACTGAAGCCAGTCTAGATCAAAATGTGATGTTCAAACTGAGGCCAGAAAGCAGACAAGTATCTGAAAGAAATTTTCTTCCATACCAAGGAATCTCAGTGAGACCAACAATGGGAATGAATTTGAGTCCATTGCTGTCATTCCTTGTGAACACATGCCACTGGTGATATTGAGCACTCTGGTTCCAGCATGGTGGCAAGCAACATCATGATCTGGGCTAGGACTGAGGGAGTCTGCACTGCCTTTGGTGTCAGCTTGGTATGGCGGAGCCTAACCTCAACACTCACAGAGACAGAAAATTTATGGAACAGAGAACTTGTGAAGTAAAGCCTTTGATCCAGTGGTGGGTTTTTATCAAAAGAAACAACTAACATTATGTTCAGCCAGTAATCTTGTGCTCACATAGAATTATCGAGATCAGGAGGCACTAAATAAACTGGTTAAAATTGCAAGGCAAATGCATACTGTTTATGAGTTACAGAATTTGAAAATTAAATGCATACTAGTGTGTCACTGAATTTCAGTTCCCCCTGAGAGAGAACAGAAAGACAGAGTTTCACATTTGCATGAACGTGAGGGGTTGTGAGATCTGCATGTTGAAACCAAGTTGTGGTTTGTTTAAAAATGAAACCTCTTTCCCCTTGGCTTGGTAATAAGCCAGTAGAAGTGAACATATCTCAATGCAAATAACACCCCTCAAGCCAAAGCCAAACCAGTTCCCAAGCTGCAGACATCAAAATAAAATGATACAGCTCAGACTGAAACACATCTGTACAGTTAATACTCAAGAAAGTTTTAATTCAGCACCTGATGTAAGGTCACTCTTCTACCATCCCCTCAGAAGACAGTAGTAAAAATGTATTTATCAGGATCTACCAGAAAATCACCTTTCAGAAGCAAAATTCAGGGAAATAAGTACTTGTTGAACTTATCACCACATGCAAGTTATTCTTCAGTACTCAGGTATTGAGGTATCATTTATCATAAGGAGAAAAATAAATCTCTAGGTCAATGAGGACCATGAAAAATCAAGCTCTGTTAATGAAAATAAATTCCTCTAGCATGACAGTCTGTGTATGTCAGGGCAATAGCTCCTTAAAGTCCCCTGAAGAGAGGGTTTCTTATCAGAATGTATTTCAGAGCTTTCATCTTAACATTTATTCCACAAACATTTTGTATTAGGTACTTTGAGGCCTACATACCACAGTTTTAGATGGGGTTTCTGGAGTCTTCTGGTTGTTTCTTTCATAACCAAAAATGCCTCATTGACATTTCCAACTGTAATTTAAACTGCCTCAGTAAAGAGGCAGGTGTAACTGCCATTGGCAAAGAGCAAGAACAAATGGCATGTTCGTTGGGCTTCCAAACTGGCTACTTCATAGAATCACAGAAGGCATTGGGCTGGAAGGAAACTTTAAATGCCAACTATCACCTGCAGTGAGTAGTGACGTGTTCATGAATGTCTTACGTCTACTGAATGTTCACTTGCTGACATTCATGTCTAACCAGAGGATGGAGAAAGGCTTTCTTTGAATACAAGAAGTTGCACAGCAAACCCTTGCCCCCCTTACCTCCAAGAGATTGTTCAATTACTGATTTTTTCAGGACACTCATTTGTTTCTTGATCTTCACTTTATGCCCTGTTTGGTTCAGGTTCCTATTAGTTCCTGCATAGCAGAGAGAGTCCCACAGAGCAGATGGTAACTTGGTTGGTTACACAGAAATCAAGTACTTCCAGAACACGTGTTAACAATGTTGAGAGTGGAATTTACTGCAGCCTCAAACTAATCCTCTGATGCTGTTTCCAGCCAAGAACAAGAAATGGAGAGCTCTGAAAGTAATGATTGAGCTTGTCTAGCCTGTGCTTAAGGGCAAGAGACTTAACAGAAAAGACATTTTAATATGAAGAGAATAATGGAAGCTTCCCAGGGTGGTTGTGGATTCTCCTTCACTGGAGACGTTTAAGACCTGCCTGGATATGTTCCTGTGTGACTTGGTCTAGGTGATCCTGCTGTGGCAGTGGGATTGGACTAGATGATCTTTTGAGGTCCCTTCCAATCCCTAATGAGTCTATGATTCTATGATTGGAGAAAAGCTGTTTGACTAATTGGCAAAAAGTCTACTGAGTGGCTGATTTCACAAAAGTTGAAAATTACAGTAGTCAGTCTTTTAGTTTGTTGTAAAGTTTATTACTACACTTCTGAGATGTTAACTGCATTTTATCCTTCATCTGTTTGCAAGTGGATCCATAAAAATATCATGCCAGCGCTCTAGAAATGAACAAATGGAGTCCTGTGAGGATTATGTCCAAAACAGAAGTGCAAATTTTATTTCTAGTTTGCATTTTTTCAGATTAAGACCAACAAAATAAGAAGATAGGGCTTTCTTTCAGAGTCACACACAGTGTGGATTATACAATTACATTGTGACACACTTCTGCTTCCTGTTTTTTCAGCAGGAAGTTGGACAACCAATGCGAGAGGAACATCAAACTGATGTAACCCACAGCTTCTTTGCCACTTCTCCTACTGCAAATGATACCGAACACAGAACTGCTGCTCCAGTAACCAGAGATCAGGAGAGGAAAGCAAGCCTAGGTATGCTTCATTCCAGTCACTCTTTTCTTGCAACTAAAGCTACTCTTAGTATTTAGTTTGGATTCCAAAATGGGTATCAAGCTGCTTTCGTCTCGCTCTTTAAATGTAGACTTCAAAACATATCTATAAATTCTGCGGTGAACAGATGAAATGGTAAATTATTGATTAATTTTTGAGAAAAAGAAGCACCTGTTAATAATTTTGCTTGTAAGCGTTAATGGACAGGTACACTACTGCTGCACTTTTTCAGATCAAACTGCTTCTTTCTATTGAAAATTTTGTATTTTAACATTTCTAAAGGACATTTTTATGTGTAGTTTCAAGTGTTGCAATGGTGAAAACTACTGATACCTGGCTCAGATCAAGCAGGAAAAAGAAGCCTTAAAAAGTGTTTTAATTTGCAGATAACAGTAACTGTGCAACTGCACAGAAGTTTGCTGCCATTGAGCTCTACCACATCTTACATTAAAATGCTTCATCGGTCTATGATGTAAAAGATATTCCTTTACTAGAATGACGCTTTCACTTAGTAGAAAAACACAACTGGAATTGCCTGCAAAAACTTAAGGAATCACAGGATCACAGAACATTAGGGATTGGAAGGGACTTTGAAAGATCTTCTAGTCCACTCCCCCTGCCAGAGCAGGACCACCTAAACCAAGCTGCACAGCAATACATCCAGGCAGATTTTATAAACATTAATCAAAGATCTTCATTGCAGAGTCTTTTTCAGACTGGGACATACTTATACAGGTAGGAAAAAACAAATCTTTTTAAAAGAATTCACTGTAACACCAGCTGCAAACACAATGCTGAAAACAGCACTGCAGTTGCAGTCTTAGTTGTGATTAAAAGAAAATTAAGCATTGTGTAACTTAAAGAAATACTTATTGATGGCTTCAATGAAATTCATATATTGCAAATGAATAAACAAGAGTAGATAAGAGATGGAGAAGTAGAATGAGGCTGGTTTATAATCAATGTTTCTTTAACACAGGGAACCTACCTTCATCAACACAAAGGCCTGTACTTAAAAGACAAGCACGGATAGATTTTAGTCTTGATTCAACAACAGAAGACCCCTGGGTTAAAATTTCTGACTGCATAAAAAGCTTATTTAATCCTATCATGAGCGGAGACAACGTCCATTTAGATTTGCAACCCGGCATCGACACAAGACATGAGAATCAAAATCGAAGTGGCTCAGAGACTCAGCTGAAGAAATCAGAGTCAGAAACAGTCAATTCAAAAGTGCTAAAACAAGATGAAAACGACAGTGTGAAAAAGGGTCCTCCTGTTGCACCTAAGCCAGCCTGGTTTCGCCAGAGTCTGAAAGGATTAAGGAAGACAAATTCAAGTCCAAAAACACAGGCAGAGCAAAGTCCTCCCAACCTCGAGGGCATTTCCACCAAAGAACTGCAATCCCACCTATCCCGTGTCTCTCCTAGAGGATCATCAATAAAACAAAGAATAAGCTCATTTGAATCTTTGAGTGTGCCGCAATCGCCTGAAAAAACACACCGAAGGTTTAGCTCAAAGCCAACACCCCACAAAGAGTGCTCTCCCACCGCAACAGGCTCAGAAGCTGCACCAGCCCCTTTACACCAAGGCTTTCTCCAACAGTCTGAAACTAGCCAACAGCAGCTGCCCATGGACATGGGTACTAAGAGCCTAGATAGATCTTCCTCTCCCAAGCAGGTCCTTGTAGCTAGCTCAGAGAGAAGCAGCAATGCTAACACTGAAAGTTCCTCATGTCTTTTAACTACAGAAGCCATCACAGCCTCCCATCTTGAACCAGTAGCAAAAGCTCATGGCCTAAGGTCACGAAGCTTCCCGCTTACTGCTAGCCAGTCCTGCGAGATGATGAAGCCGTGTGAGGAGAAGTGTAGCAAAATCTATTCCATCAGCAACCAGGTGTCGTCTGCTTTAATGAAATCTTTGCTTTGCCTTCCTCAGTCTCCAGCCTCTTCTGGAAACAGTGCAGAGGAAACTCTGAACGCTTTGTCTCAGTCCTCTGCTGAAGAGGATGGTACTTCTCTCCCACTCACAAGTGAGAATCAGCACCTGGACACCGGGTTTTCGCTAAAGTAAGACACCATATTCAATAATCAGATTTACAGGTCAGCGCTGGTGAGCACCTGTGCTGATCCACTAACAATCTAAAGTGGCAGCACATAATAGTAAAGCACAGGCAAGATTAAGAACTTTGGAGAGCAGGAAGGTTCAATGATTGTCATGACTGTCACACTTGTTTTTAATTTATACTGCATAAGCTTCCTCCTACTTAAGGAGGAATAGTTCTAGCATCTCCATCATAATAGATGTCTGGTTTTGCTTAAAACTACGGGATTATTCCTATTCTTTTATGTGATGGATCTTAGTTTTATTAGGCTAACACAATTAAGTCCCACTTGTATGCATTTATAATACTTATTGTAGGAGCTACCACCACAATTAGATGTTAAAATATGAAAAGATGACTGTTCCAAAATGGTCTGTACTGTGCTTTCACGGGTAAGTTCTTTCATAAGTCAGTGTTTCTGTTTTATTTTTGTCACTGTGGGACACAGCCTGTCTCAACTGAGAGAATACACTGTGAGCCTAGCAGATGATGAGAGAGAGGAAGAGAAACAGGAGCACGGCTCACCTCAAGCATCCGGTGTGTCAGGGCAGTCTGTCATCTCTCTGCTTTCCCCTGAAGAATTAACGAAGCTTATAGGGGAAGTCAAGCTGCTAGATGAAGAAACCTTGAAGGTAAATCTTTCTCTTTTTGTGCCTAGTTTTCAGACAGCTGCGGAGTGAATGCACCTGGTTAACCTTTGCATCTTGGCGTTATAACAAATAAAGCAGTTATCTCGGATTCTATCAGTAGTCACATTTAGCTCTTTTGACAAAACATCTTGAAGAAGTTTTCAAAGGTAATTAAACAACAGTAGTCCCTATTTAACTTATAGGATAACAGTAATGCAGCAGGTGAGGTCAGTCAGTGCATGTAGAACTAGGCAGAACTGATATTTTGGAGGTCTTTTTCCCAATTTGGGTTGCCACTCTGGGACACACAAAGCCTCATTTTTTGATCAACTTTTATTAGTTTCCATCTAGAATTGCAGTAAAGCTCAGAATAAGTCAAAATCAAGGTTAGATGTGTGCACTCCAGAACTGTAAAGACTTTCAAAGACTGCTGATGCAGAAAGAAAAAGCAGATAACATCTAGAGTTCTGCACTAGATATAGTTCAGCTTCTGCTAGCAGCTACGTGCTTGCTGTGTTAAGACTCCAAGCTGTGCTAAAGCAGTAGCTGCATTAACACAGCAATGAGCCCAAGCTAATATAGATTTGGCATCTTAACTATCCGTGGTGGCATGTTTCGCAAGTTAGTCCTGGTTTGTGTCTGCACTGCACAGAGCACTGGTAGTTAATTCATACCTCAGAGTATGAGGTGACATTCTTACATCAGAGACGCATTCTCTGACTACGTCAAATACTGCTAGTATGTTGCAGTCAACAACTGCTTTGACAGGCAGTATTTATAAAAGCCAAGGTTTCTACCGATCTGTGTTTCATGTCAACATGCCAGGTTTATTATCTTTGCTCTCATCAGCAGTAGAAGCTATGATGCAATGTTGCCCTCCGTGAAACATTAGCCTCTCTCGTATCAAGCTGGACATACCTTCTGCCTGGTTGCAGCTATCCACTGGATTTAATTATGGAAGGAAATGTGACACAATATCAAAAGATACAACCACAGTTGCTCACAAACTGAACAAGATTGTGAAATCACAGTCAAGAAAGCCATGTCTCCTTAGGAAACTAGGTTAGACAGGAGTTGTTACCCTGTGCAAACTCCTTTGGGTTAACACAGGCAGAGACAGCTTACTCTGCCTGTTAGGAGGACATAGATAAAAACAGAAATGAGAAGCAATCTGTAAGTTGTGCCACCCAAATCCATGTGAGTTCTATGCCAAATTATTTTCCTCACGTTTTCAATCAAGAAGTCCTTTAGCACAATTCAACAATATTTTCTGTTTGACCAGTACATTGTATCTACACCTTTTAATATAATTCAATTATATACAGTCCAGACCCAACTGCTAACCTGCTTACCAAACCAGAACAATTTCAGACATAAAAGAGCGTTTTTGAAAAGATGTAGTTATAGGTACATTTGCTCAAAACCAAATACTAATAAACATGTCCCAGGATTGCACTTATGCCATGATATCTCATTATGAAATGCACAAAGGGCAAGAAGAAATTATGCTGATTTTCCAGTCATCTTGACATGTCAGATGTGAAGTTCTTGACTTTGTTTCTTTATCTGCCTAGGAATTTGATGATATTCATGTTACAATTTTGCATAAAGAAGAAGATACTGGGCTTGGATTCAGCCTTGCAGGGGGCATTGATCTAGAAAACAAAGTGATAACAGTAAGTAGCACCTTCCTTACAAAATACTCTAAAGCCTGAAAACAAATAACTTAGTGGTTTTCTACTACAAGGGATAGGTTTTGGCATAATCAAAACAGGCAGTTGTACTGCTAGGGTTGGAATAATTATGGGCGTAATGGGTGAAAAGAGGTCCCTCCTGCACAAAGCTGCCCTTTCCAGGTGATTGGCAGCGGTGTCCTCTTTCCTTGGGCACCACACTCCCCAACAGCCCTGAAAGCCAAGGCAGAACAATACACAGCTCTCAACGGAAGGAAACACTAGCATATTCACATGATTGTAGAAGACTATGCAGGGTGGTCAAGAGGAACGGGGTGAGCACAGACACGTAAGGGGACTGACTACTAAAGGCTAGCATTGTGAACCTTCTTTCTGTCACCAGCAGAGCAGTGGGAGAGTCAGGGACCATCATAGGCAAGGTAAGTACTATGGACAGCAAGCCTTCAGCCATCTGATACTGAGGCTAAACAGATTGTCTAGCTGCTTGGAGAGGGCTGTGCCTAGGAGAACTTTTCTACAGATTTATTCACCCCTCAGTCCTAAAACTTACTATAAGTTGCTTGTTCCTGGTGAATGGAAAACAACATGGAGAAAAGTAACTGAGTGGTTCACTGTTTTTACTAATTTCTTGTCTGGTGGCTGGGCTCTTCAACAGGTGCACAAAGTGTTTTCCAATGGACTAGCATCTCAGGAAGGAACTATTCAGAAAGGAGATGAAGTACTATCCATTAATGGAAAGTCTCTGAAAGGTGCGACTCACAACGATGCCTCAGCAATCATGCGACAGGCTCGACAGCCCAGACAAGCTGTTGTTGTCACTAGAAAAGCTAAAGATGGAGAAAAAAATCCAAATACTTCAATCAACTCCAGTACATCTTCAATAGCAAGTAATGCCTCGCACGAGTCTGGTAAGTTCAGTAAAAGCTATAAAGAGAGACTTCAGGGCCTTGGGT
>VXBP01008809.1:7295-194918 GCA_013400115.1 Rhinopomastus cyanomelas
CCCCCCAGGCAGCCCCATCCAGTGCTCTATCACCCTCACTGGGAACAAGTTCCTTCTCATATTTCTGTGGAACCTCCTGTGTTCCAGCTCAAACTGATTGCCCCTTGTCCTAGTATTGGATGACACTGAGCAGAGCCTGGCTTCATCCTCCTGACACCCACCCTTCACATACTTACCAACATTAATGAGGTCACCCCTCAGTCTCCTTTTTTCCAAGCTTGAGAGACCCAGCTCCCTCAGCCTTTCCTCATGATGGAGATGGTCCGCTCCCTTCATCATCTTTGTGGCTCTGCGCTGGACTGCCTTCAGCAGCTCTGTGTCCTTCTGCAAATAACTGCCTGCAGTTCATACAGCTGTATATTAAGGATATTGTGTAGTAAGTTAGTGTGAATCTTGTCCTCATTGACTCTGGGATCAAGTTGCTGTTTTGATTGTAATATGTTGTACTGAATCATGCTGTTAACTTTAAATTGATCAGCGATTAAGCACTGCTAAAAACCAACCCTTAGAGCTGGGCCTCACTGTTAATTAGTCTAAGGATTGCTGCCAAATTTTAATGGATGAGATTTTCTCCTGCGACAGCCAGATTCTGTCAGGGTTTATATCAGTTGAAAATAAAACTGACAGGTGAGCTGAATAACCTGTTATTGAGTGGGTTTGTCATATCCTGTATCATGCATCAGCCTCTGGAAAAATGGAACAGTGCTGTGGTCTGTTAAACACTTCAGGAAACAAAGGGTGTTAGAACTTGGGGACAAGATGTACCATGAGCCACCTAGGTAGTTAGTACCACAGGATCCATCTTTTGGGCTGGTACGGCTCAGTGAGACCATTTACCATACAGTCAAAGGAGATGAAGTCCCTGTGGTGTGTGAAAGAACCTGTTGGGACAAACTGGGGAGTATTCTGCTTTTGCAAAGGCAAACTTGTGAGTGGGATTGCTTTCACTCAAGGACCTCTCAGCTGTGTGCTAAGGATTGGAAAATATCAGTGGTGGATAACTCTTCAGGCAGACACCAGCAGTGAGTCTTAAAGAAGACTGGGTACAGGAGTTCAACACCTTGAAAGCCTTGGAGAGTTCCTCCTGAAACAGGAGCAGGAACAGTGAATGAACCAGAGAGGTCAGGTGAGACATGTGAGTGGTTTGGCTTAACTAGGTCAGCATTAAATTAACCAACTCAATTCTGACAAGCAGTTTGCTAAGCTTTATGTACTGAACAGGAGTCAGCAGATTTGCTGCAGCCTTTCCACTCAAGTGGCTGAACTGGCCCAGACAAAGTCCCCAGAGCAGTACTGAGCAGAAGATCAGGAGGGTGCCAGGATGAACAGCAGCTGCACAGAGCCAAGAGCCCAGCCTGCTGTAAACTTCTGGAAAGCCCATAAGCATCATCCTGAGTGGTACAGAAACATCCAGTGCGGGAGGAAGAAAAAGGAAAGTAAAGGTTTAAGAAGGGATAGAGAAGGGAATGGGCACAGAAAAGGGAAACAGAACTAAAAAGGAAACCTGAAAGAGAAAGGAGGAACAGAAGGAAGAGCCAAAAGAGAAAGGGGGACAAAATGGAAAAAGTTGAGAAGTGGAAGAGCAGAAAGAAAAGAGGAGGTAGGGAAAGGACAAGAATAGAAGTAAGGGGTAGGGGAGAGAAAGGAAGAAATGGACAAGAGACATGGCAGGGGAGAAATGAGCAACAAGATGAGGAGAGTGAGAAAACTGACAAAGGAGGCAAAGAAAGGGCAGAGGAGGGTGAAGAGGGCAGAAGCATTGGCCCATCACAAAGAATCTACCAACCTTACCCTGATACAAACACTGAACAACACTAAACAGCAGCAAACATCTGGCACTCAAACAGTGAACACATCCCAGGTGGCAAACTTCTAGTGCACAAGGGTAACACCAGTAAGTGAGAAAACTGGCAGCTAACAAAAGCAACCAACTCTGGTAACACCAGCAAAGCCACAGGTAAACAGCAGCAAACACCCATGTACCAAGAAACAAGCCTGTGGTAGTCAAGCAGACCCCCAGAACAAAAGCAAGTGTGCCTCTAACAAGAAGCAAACACCTGATACACAAACAGTGAAGCCACATATACAAAGTTGCAAGTCTTAGCAATAAATAAACTTTTACAGTTTAAATTTTTGCTCTCAGCAGAGAATTTTCACAACAACTCTCCTTGTTAGTCACTGAACTTCTGCAAAGCGAGTCAACATTTGTTTGCTTCTCTTAACTTCAAAAAACTCTGAAAAATATCTTGTCTTTTGAAGTCTTAGTCTGTAAAATGTTTCTCTCTGTGCTGAATAGGAAAAGTTCATTTACCCCTCAGCTCCCACTCGCTGATCATCTCTATCCAGCCATGATGCGCAGAGAGACCTCTTGCGTCACGGGTCTGGTCACTGCCATACCTCTAACAGTATTTGGTCAAAGAGCCTTTAAGAAAACAAGTTTTCTTTTTCCCCCCTCAGTATATTCCACATTTTGCAGCAGCTTGAAGGCTTCTGCTGCACCTTTGTGTTTAATAATTCTTGTTAAATTCATTGGGAGAAAAAACATGAATCTGATACTTGCTAGTCCTTAGACTGTGAAAAGTGGTAAATAACCACTGACCATTCAACTTCTCCTTAATGTTCCTGATATTTCTCCACCATATTTCCCTTTAAGTTTCTCTTTTCCAGAACTGATAATCACTGTGTGTTGGAGGGAACCCTTATAGGTCATCTACTGCAACCCCCCAGCAGTGAGCAGGGACATCTTCAACTAGAGCTGGTTGCTCAGAGCCCTGTACATCCCAGCCTGGAATGCTGGCATAGGGCATCAATTAACCACCTGAGCAACCTCAGCCAGTGTCTCACCACTTCCAGTGCATTTCTTCCTTATATCTAGTCTAAATCTTCTTAGAGTTTAAACCAATTCATGTTTTGCTCTGGTGCCACAGTCCCTGATAAAATGTCTGTCTCCAGTTCTCTCGTAGACCCCTTTAAGTACTGAAAGACCACAATAAGGTCTCTCCTGGCCTTGTTGAACCTTGTGAGGCTCACAAGAGCCTCTTCCTCAATAACAGCTACTCTCAAGCTGTTACACTCTGTAGAAGTCATTGCCTAATTTTGCACATCACTATCATTTCTGAAACATTTTCCTTTCTATTCTCATGTTGGAAATGGGGAAGGAGAACTGTGCGCTGGATTCAGGACACAAACTGTACTTCCAATCTGTTTCACCCACAGAGAGCTCTGCTAAAGGACTCAGCACCGAGGCTCAGTTACCTACATTACATTGTTTTTAATTGAACAATCAAATTTCCAGGACTCTGGAGTCACTCACTGCCTTACACTGAGGCAGTGGAACTTGTGGCTTGCTCTCATGAGTATCTGAACTGTGCTGCAGTCCTTGAGCACTTTGGTGCTGAGCTTTGCAGTAGGAATGTGTCTTGGAAACAGCACCTTTGTCTGAATGCAAAATCTAACTCGCTCACACTTCAAAACATTGAAATGAAATAAACCAACACGGGTAAACAGGGAGAGGGTGTGAAAACTCGCTCCGGTTCTATCATTTCATCATTTTTATGAGCAGTGAGAATTCATTTTTGCAGAGAACACTATGCCTTAAAAAACTGATTTTTTGAAACACATTTCCTGGCATCTGGGACTAGAGCAATATTTCTTTTTGTGTTTCAGAAGGTTTTCTAAGTGTTGTGTTTTTCTCTGAAGTAATTTCTCGGGGAAATTATGACTAATTGTATTTAACTTGGGCTATATTTATACTACTCTATGGAAAAGATCATTTCTCCTTTACAGACTCAAAGAACATTAGGGATTGGACAGAACCGACCTCAAAAGATTATCCAGTCCAATCCACCTGACAAAGCAAGGATCACCTAGACCAAGTAGCACAGGAATATGTCCAGGTGTGTTTTAAACATCTCCAGAGGAGACTTCAAAAACCCTCTGAGTAGCCCATTCCAGTCTCTGTCACCCTCACTTGGAAGAAGTTCCTTCTGATATTTATATGGAACCTCCAATGTTCCAGCTTACACCAATTGCCCATCATCCTATCACTAGATGTCATTGAGAAGAGCCTGGCTCCATCCTCCTGACACTCACCCTTTCACGTATTTATAAACATTAATGAGGTCACCTCTCAGTCTCCTCCAAGCTAAAGAAATGCATCTCCCTCAGTCTTTTCTTATTAGGGAGGTGTTCTACTCCATCATCTCTGTGGTTCTGCACTGGACTCTCTCAAGTTCTGTGCCCTTCTTGAACTGAAGGGGCCAAGAACTGGACACAGTACTTCAGATGTGGTCTCACCAGTGCAGAGAAGAGGAGGAGGAGAACTTCTCTCAATCTGCTAACCACCCCCTTTCTGATCCACCTCAGGATGCTATTAGCCTTCTTGGCACAAGGGCACATTTCTGGCTTATAGCCATCCTGCTGTCCACCAGGACCCCCAGGTCCCTTTCTTCTACACTGCTCTCCAACAGGTCGGTCCCCATCCTAAACTAGTACCTGGGGTTGTTCTTGCTCAGATGCAAGACTCTATAATTGGCCTTGTTATATTTCATTAAATTCCTCCCCGCTCAGCTCTCCAGCCTGTCCAGGTCTTGCTGAATGGCAGCACAGTCTGCAGGGGTGTCAGCACTGGGAGGCTAGCTTTGTGTCACCAGCAAACTAATCCCTCATTCAAGTCATTAATTAATAGATTGAATAGTTCTGCAGTGTATTTGAAGAAGCCCTTTTTGTTGCCCTTGATCTCTCTTGCAAAGTTTAATTCCAAGGAGACCTTAGCTTTCCTAATTGCATCCCTACATCTTCTGACTAGAGCCTTATCACCCCAAGTGGCCACCCCCTCCTTCCATGACCTATAGACTTTCTTCTTCAGTTTGTCTGGCAGCTCCCTGTTTAACCATGCAGGTCTTCTGGCTCCCCTCCTTGACCTGTTGGAATGCTCTGATCTTGGGCTTCAGAGAAATGGTTTTTGAATGTCAACCAGCTGTCTTGGGCTCCTTTACCTGCCAGTACCCTGTCCCATGGGATCTTCCCCAGCAATTGCTTGAAAAGGCCAAAGTTGGCCCTCCTGAAGTCCAGGGTTGTGATCCTTTTAGGTATTCTGCTCCTGCCACATGAGATCCTGAACTCTACCATGTCATGGTCACTGCAACCAAGGCTGCCCTTAACCTTCACTGATTCAGCTAGACCCTCCTTACTGGTGAGTACAAGATCCAGCAGCGCTCCTCTCCTAGTGGACTCCTCCACACCAGTGGCAACACTGACCTGCTCCAGTAATGCTGATGTATTCCCTTATTACAGATGGGGCTGTTTCAGTTCTTTTTAAACAGAAGGCTTTTACTCTTTGCCTCATGAAACATCACTGAAAGATCCAAATGAAAATAAAAGGGGGAAAATAATGAGGCAAAATTAATGAATTCAAGTACAGCTGCCTCTTGTACTGGAAAGTACATGGTAAAATCACAGTATTGATTCTTTCTTTCATCAAGCTGCTCCCTTTCATAAATACTGCACATCTTATCAACTTAATTAAAGAAGCAGGATTGGTGTCCTGGGAATCAGGATGCTTCATTCGCTAGCACCTGCTCTACCTACTCCTCTCCTCACTTCACTTCTCCAGCAAACAGAGGGTAGATTACACAACAGAGAAACAGCAGCAAAGTCCATACAATTGCTTCTTTCTACAGAAACATGGTGACTCTGCTTAATGTGCACCCAGTTGTTGTCACCCAGATGACCCTTCCCCAGCTAAGGGAGAATCAGGGAAAGGATGCAAAACCATCACAGAAATGCTTTGCTTAGAAAAAACTTCTAAGATAATTACATGTAAGCACTAACCCAGCACGACTAAACCAATGTCCCTCAGCACCACACCATCACAGTCTGGGACTGGCTTTGACAGCCCTTTAGGGGAAGAAATTATTCCTCGTGGCCAACCTTAACCTCCCCTGGCACAACTTGATGCCATTTCTCTTGTTCTATTCTCTGTTCCTTGGGAGAAGTGGCTGAACTCCACCTCACTCCAACCTCCTTTCAGGGAGCTGTCAAGAGCAAGAAGATCTCGCCTGAGCTTCCTTTTTTTCCAGTTAACCCCCTCCCCACCCAGTTTCCTGAGCTGCTCCTCATACTACGTGTGCTCCAGCCCCTTCCCAAGCCCATTGCTTTTCTCTGGACAGACTCCAGCCCCTCAAAGTCCTTCTGGCAGTGAGGGGCCCAGACCTGAACCTACGATTCAAGGTACAGCCTGAGAAGGGCCATACACAAAGAGATGAATCACTGGAACAGGCTGCCAGGTGGGTTGTGGAGTCTCCTTCTCTGGAGACATTTAAAACCCACCTGGACATGTTCCTGGGAAACTTAGTCTAGGTGATCCTGCTGTTGCAGGGGGATTGGACTGGGTGATCTTTCGCAGTCCCTTCTAGTCCCTGATGTTCTGTGATTCTGTGACAGCCCTTGCTCTGGTTTTTCTGGCCACACTAGTGCTGATACGAGCCAGGGTGCTCTTGGCCTTCTTGGCTATCTGGGTACACTGCTGACTCCTATTCAGCCAGTTGTCAACCAACACCTCTGGAGACCTTTAAGTTGAAAAAACCCCAGATTTCACAAAACAGCAAAACTAACCCCAAACACCAATGTTTATAAAGTACACAAAGTTGCACTCACCCTGGTGTGTGGCTGGTGGTCCCAACAAACAGGAAGGCACCATCAGGAGAAGGAAGAGGAACAGAGTCAGGAGAAGTTCAAGTAAGACCAGAGCCCGTGTTCTGGGATCCACCTGTAGCCAGTTGAGCTCAGCTGCCCTGGCTGATTCCAAATTACTCCTGGGCTGCAGACCTGGCAGCTGGGGAGTCTGTCTGTCTCAGCAGCACCAGGACGCATGGGAGTGCATTTTTTTTGCACTAAGAAATGCATTCTCCTTTGTCCTTCAGGACAGTCCTTCAAATAATGAAATAGAAGTTTGCTGATTGAAGTACCATCACAGAATCTACTTTATGTTGGGAGATGCAGAACCACAGAATGAACCAACCATGTTCAGACTGAAAAACACATAGTGCCTTTGGTGAGCTCTGCCAGAGCCTGCTCATAGCAAGATCATTCTTTGCCCTAAGGATGAAAATTAGAATATTGTCACCATTACCAGGATGCCCAGAGCAGCTCCTGCATCCTTTGGTTTGTGGAGCAGAAACCATTACTGCTGACTTTAGCCAAAGTGATTTCACCAAAGGGAATTTGCCTGAGTATTTTTCTATTTAAATACACAAGAATATTTCATTAATCTACTAACTGTTCTCATGTACGGTACAAAACCATAGCGTGCCCGAGTTTTGTGTTTGCTGGTCATGTCACTTTTTCTTTTCATGAGGTGGACCCTGAATCTTTCATTTATTTTTAAGCTATGCCCATGTTTTCTGCTACTGTGGCTGGCAGATCAAAGAACGTAGTGCCCGCCTGTGTGGAAAAAAAGCAGGATATGAGGACCGGGTCCTGTGATATACAGGTGTACACACACCACTGCAATAAAGATGCAGTAATCTCTTGGGAGTTCGTGTTGCTTCATAGTGAAGTGAGACCAGACACTCTACTTGATTTGAGTGGAAGTGACTTTTTAAGGGCTGTTCGATTTCTCCCTGTCAAAATGAAAAAGGGTAGCAGAGCGTGGCATCTCCACAGAGAAAAGTATCCCCTGAAGCAGGAAAGTGAAATGCTCTCTGGCTGGCTCTCTGCTCTCCCTTCCCCACCTCCAACCACACTTTCAATAATTCATCCAGGTTTTGGGCAGGATTTTGTTTAGCAGAATCAACGAAAGCAAGACTTTTCCCAGCATGATAAATTACTTTTGAGGGTTACTGGGAAAGACAGGACGTTTCTCCCATTTTCTCCCTTGCCTTCCCACTCCTAGGACAGTCAGCTCAACTCTTTTGCTGTTCTGCATTGGGTTTGATGTGCTCCACTGAATCTCAGGCACTTGCTCCATGGCTGAGGCATGATGAACCCCACTGGAGTCAGCAAGACCACCCAGAGTGCTGCTGGGGTACTCAGGGTGATGGGGATCTGTATGCAGTGCAGGACAGATCATGCTTATCCCAAGTGGGTGGTGAGGGCAAAGCCAGGTTTCACTCAGCTCTGAGAGAAAACAAGGCTGGTAGAGTTGCTCCAAGCATTCACTTGACTCCTTCATTAACCAGAGAAATTCTTTGGAGCAGCTGGAGGGCAGAAATTAATTAAGCGAGAGTGAACAGTCTGCCTGAGTCAAGCCTCTGTTCAGGATGCTCCACCTTTTTTTCAGCAAATTTTTCTAAAAGTCACAGAAAAAAGGGAATGGTGAGGAGTTTACACATTTTTGAAGGAAGTGCTTAGCAGATGAAAAAAATGATGCTTTCTTTGCTTGACAAAATCCAAAAGGGTTTAAACAGCTCGGTCACAAAAGGGCAGGTTTGGCACAGGCAACCTTTCCCATTTGCAACAGTGTGGGATTTATTAATTAGTAATTATTTCTGTAAAGGACAGATTCATACTGACAGCAGTAATGAAAAATTCATGACAGAGACTTAACATTTCTAATCTGCTGGATTACTATAAGGAGGCTGCCAAACTTGGGCGACCAGCCACTGCTAAGAAGACAAACAAATATCATCGTTCCCATAGTAACTGGGATCACCTTGGAGATGATTAATACCAGTCTGACTTACGACGGGTGTTCCAGAGATATCACTCTCTCCTGATTTAATTATGACCCGGTGCAATATAGCTGAGCATCTCAGAGGAAAAAAAACTCTGTATTTCTCAAGTTCTTCCTCCTACCCCTTGAAGATGTTCCAAAAAGGATATTCTTTTATTTTGGGGCTTTTGCTATTAAGAGAAAACAGAACACCATGTAGCCAGAGTCCTGCAAGCCACACTGGGATGTAAATAGACATATTGTATTGGAAACAGAGTGGCCAGCAGGAGGAGGGAGGTTATCATCCCCCTGTATTTGGCACTGGTGAGGCCACATCTTGAGTACTGTGTCCAGTTTTGGGCACCCCAGTACAAGAGAGATGTGGAGGTTCTGGAGCAGGTGCAGAGGAGGGCAACTAAGCTGATGAAGGGCCTGGAGAGTAAATCTTTTGAGGAGAGACTGAAAGAGCTGGGGCTCTTTAGTTTCAGGTAGAGGAGGCTCAGACGAGACTACAACTCTTTCTACAACTACCTGAAAGGACATCATGGAGAGGTTGGTACTGGTCTCTTCTCACAAGTAGTTAGTGATAGAACAAGAGGAAATGGGTTCAAGTTACAACAGGGTAGGTGTAGACTGGATACTGGAAGAATTTTTTCACAGAAAGGGTGGTCAAGCACTGGAATGGGCTTCTCAGGGAGGTGGTTGAATCACCATCCCTGGATGTGTTTAGAGATGGTTTGGATGAGGTCTTGAGGGATATTTTTGGGGTCAACTTGTAAGGTAGGGTAGATAGTTGGACTTGGGGTGTACACAGCTGGTGTAAAGAATTTTTACAATCCATTGTAAAAAGCAACCTTAATGTGCAAAATACTATCCCGAAGTTTTACAGTTTTAGCCTAAGTGAAATGATAATTTGACAAGAGTCTGTGCAAATTTTAACAAAGGTCAAAAATGAAAACATTTAGCTCTCATTAGCACTGCTGTCAAAAAATTTAAGTACTCTATGAATAAAACATTTTTTGTGCTTCAGTCACCACTCAACACTTGTGGTGTCACTCAGTTTCTCCACAGACAGAAAGAGAATATCAAAACTTGTATCACAGAATCATTAGGGATTGGAAGGAACCTCAAAAGATCATCTAGTCCAATCTCCCTGGCACAGCAGGATCACCTAGACCAAATCACACAGGAACACATCCAGGCGGGTCTTAAACGTGTCCAGTCAAGGAGATTCCACAACCTGTTCCAGTGCTCCATTACCCTCACTGTGAAGAAGTTACTTCTCACATTGATGTGGAACCTGCTATGTTCCAGCTTACAACCATTGCCCCTCATTATATCATTAGATGACACTGAGAAGAGCCCAGTGCCATCCTTCTGACACCCACCTCTCAAATATTTGTAGACATTAATGAGGTCACTCCTCAGTCTCCTCTTTTCCAAGCTAAAGAGACCCAGCGCCCTCAGCCTCTCCTCATAAAGGAGGTGCTCCATCTTCTTCATCATCCTCGTTGCCCTATGCNCACTAGATACAGGCCTCCAACCAGACTCTGTCCCATTGACCACTACTCTCTGACTTCTACCCTGTAGCCAGTTTACAATCCACCTCACTACCCAAAAATCCAGGCCACACTGCCTCAGTTTGGCTGCAAGGATGCTGTGAGGGACTGTGTCAATCTGTTTTTCATTAAGACCAGAGCTCTGTCCCACTGGTGCTCGCCCATCAACTATCCCACCTACCCTCGAATCTGGTTTAAAGGCCTCTGAATGAGCCCTGCCCCAGAACCCTTTTTCCCCTCTGAGATAAACCTCTCCCATTTGTATCTGCTATGTCTGGTATCTGCTATGTCTGGTGTCTGAAAGAATCCCAAGCTCTTCCTGTAACGCCAGTCTCTTCACTTGTATGTTAGGGTGTTTTTCTAAACCACAGAAATTGCCTGGAAGAGCCAAATCTGTATAAAGAACTTACCATTCAACTAGCAGAAAATTCAGTTTCCTTCAATTTGGTCTCGAGCCCTAGGTTTTCATGCTCTTCCCTGATACCTGAAAAGTTTAAAATTTAACAAGGCATTGTTAGAGTTATGACAGGATGCCAGATGAGCTGTCATCTCATATTTACACACAGCATTGACACCAGAAGAAAATTTGGTTTAAGACACTACACACTTCTGTGCTGAGGTGAATCACAGAATCACAGATTCATAGACTCATTAAGCTTGGAAGAGACCTCAATCATTATCAAGTCTGAACATCAACCCAGTGCTACCAAAAGCATAAATCGCTTCAATGGTTTTAGGTAAATAAATGTCAAAATATAATAATATTTTTAGGGGGGTTTTTAAATGTTGAAAACATTTTGACACTTCTCTCTTTCTAGGAAATTAAAAAGAATTCAAAAAATACCTTCTTCCCTGTCCATGAATACAATTAGAGAACATTTCCTGAATCAGAAGTGTTTTGGTTTTCCTGCAGTTCTGGATGTGGTCTTAAATGTGTCAAGAGAAAACTAAAGATGGAGAAATATTAAAATATCAGAATAACTTTGATGACTTTCAGCTCGTGTTCTCTGAGTGAAGCTGCTAGATAAAACAGATTCTGCAAAACTGTTTTTTTCAGAAAGTAGCACCGCAGGACCTGTGAATGCCGATAGTCCCAGTGAAAGGAGCCATGGGAAGGTACTAGGGGGCCAACTACACAGACAACTCTGCAGTGGTCTCACAGGGGAAAAACAGAGATTGTAGACAAAGCAGAAACACCAGACTTGAAAGACACAGTTAAAAGATTATCAATTGCAGTGTACAAAGGGAAGACAGAGGATTCTGGAAGGATATGCAAAGAGAAAGACTGAGAAAAGCTAAAAACGTGTAGTGTTAGAGGAATGTTAGGTCTTAAGAAGAAAACAAAATGTTAGCCGGCTATTCAGCAATGGATGAATGATGTTAATGCATGAAGCAAAGAAGTGTCAAGTGGCTAATATGATTTTGAAGGACTATCCACAAACAGTCAGGCCATATGAATAGCACAACAGTAAAAAGTTACAAAACCAGGGTGGATTTTGGATAAGTTTAGGTGCTTGGGTGAGTCTAGAAGTTCTCAGATGAGTGTCACTAGCCTGGGAATGGAGAACGGCTATTTCAGGACAGAGGGGTGACCTGAAAAGTTGAGGATGGTGAGTGAAGCTTGTGAGAGGATGGACAAATCTAGCTGCAGTAATTCTTCGAAAAGCCCAGGTTTTGGCTGTGGTCAAGTAAACTTCTCACTCATGAAAATTCTGAAATAGGTAAGCAAAATGTGGGTGAGAATAAGAAAAATTACTTCTATTTTTCACAAATAGATCACCTCAGACTGCTGTAACTTCTTTCTCGGACAAGATAATAAGCTTTGTGGGTGGGAGAGAAGTAGTAGATGTCTCGTACTTCTTGGAATTGTTTCATTACATTCTCATACAACCCATCCAGGAAAATTTATTCTCACTGAAACTAATAGGCAGCTACATGAAAAACTGACTGCAAGCCTGTACTGCCTGCCCATGGTTCAAGGGAAATGAAGCCAATTAAAATGAACCCAGCAGTGAGAATGCTCATGAGAGAAGGCTGCTGACATGGAGGGAATAAAAAGCGATGGGTTTAGACCCAAACAAGCTACAATTTGCACTACAGTTACGAGGAAAACAGTGACTAGTGATGTGAGGAGGTAATAGATACCCCAAACCAGTGCTCCTCTAGCTTTGCTCCCATGTAAGGCCTTGTACAGTAAATGTGCATTCCTCCCCGGGAAGAACTGTCATCTGCCTAGGTTTAATATTAGTTATCAGCTCTCTTCTTCCCGTGGACGGTCACAACCTGTTCTCTCTTTCAAGTGAAACCAAGCTGCTGCTCACCACTTTGTACTCTTTGGGACACCTTTGCATGAATCTCCCACTTTGCTCCCCACCTCTGTACCGGAGGGATGATGTTCAAAGTGTTTCAGCATGTGGCAATTTTTAAGAGAAGGATACTCAGAGTTTGTTGCAAGCGATGTCAGGGTCCTTGTTTGTGCTGCAGAGCAAGAAGCAGATGCCACTGTGACTGAAAAAGTCTCTGCCACCGCTACTTTTCTGCGGTTGCACGTGAACAAGATGAACTGGAGGATATTACTCTTCTGCACTAAATTGGAAAGGTCACCGATGACTGTGTAAATGCTTGTCTTGGGAAAGGCCTAAGGTCCCTGATCTGTACCTTTCTTCTGCCCACCAGTTTTTAAATTGCATTCTATCCAAAATGCTGGATTCTCTGCAAAAGAACAAGACCAGCTTCTGCCTGTACGAAAACCTTCTGTGTTCTTAAACTATCACAGGTACCCCTGCTCCTGACAACATTTCCAATTAACAAACTATTTTATGGCAAGAATTAAAGTGATTTTTTTTTTTGCAAGAGCACAGGGTATCTCCCCTGAATATTGTGTTCATGTTATTCTGAACTTTAACAGATTGCTTCTGCGCAAATGTTTTTCACACACGCAAAGTGTTTTTTAATGCAATCATGGATTAAATTTTGCTGTTGGGCATGGGAGAAGCGGGTGGTAGATCACTTCTGATTGCCTCTTCTTATGGTCTTACCTCATTTATTTTGGTGGAGCTGCTCCGACGCAAAGTGCTGTGATGAGCCAGCTGTGTGCCCCCAATCTAGAGCTATATTTAAATTCAGCTCTGCTAATTTAGGATCTCTAAGAACGCCTTGAGGCTTGCAACTGAGTCTTGAAGTGCCTCGTATTTTCTTAGCCGTGCAATAAATTGGATGGGATCACACACTGAGGCACACGTGGACTGTTGTGGGCGGAAACTCAGAGGACAAGAAGTTCTGAGCAAGCACTGACTACTTACAGCTTCCACAGGGACAAACCACAAATTGCTTAATGAAGGCCTAAGCAGCTTTTCTTCCCCACAAAATCAAGAGAAGTCTATGTTCTGTCAAAATTATCTTTTACTGGTTCATCCTCCAGCTCAGAAATTACAGAATCACAGAGTATCTTTGGTTGGAAGAGACATTTAAGATCACCAGGTTCATCTAGCACTGACAGGTCACCCTAATCCATGTCCCTCAGGATGTATTTATCTAGCTTTTAAATACCTCCAGGGATGAGGACTCCACCACTGCTCCAGGCAGTCTGTTCTTATGTTTGATAACCCTTTCAGCTAAGAAATCCTTCCTGACAGCCAGCCTAAATCTCCTCTGGCACAGCTTGCAGCCATTTCCTCTGGTCCAATCACTTGCAACCAGGGAGAGGATTCTGTCTCCTTGCTCCAACCTCCTGCCAGGTTGTTGTAAAGAGCCTCTCTCCTCAGCCTCCTTTTCTTTAGGCTAAACAACCCTGGTTCCCTCAACTGTTCTTCACATGACTTGTGGTCCAGACCCTTCACATGCCTACTAAAGGAGTGACAGAACCAACACTCTGTTCCCCTTTCCGCTCTGTGTTTTGGAAAATCGTGTCACTTATCTTCATAACGGTCTTGCTAAATGCTTTCCTTGAGGAGACATGGAGAACACGAAGGCACTACTCACGCTATTGCAAAGACTTTTTTGAGCTCAAAATCAGAATTCTAGTTCCAAAACTATGTCTGACTAGGAAGCACAATACCTTTTGACAGCTCTGTCCTGAACTCATCTCAAACCGTCTTCAGTTCTCACACAGATCTAACTGCAGGCAGGATCCCTTTTACCACAGACATCTTTGCACATGTTCAGCTTCACCAATGAGAAGACTGTTTTTGGCTCCTGAGGACCACCCATGGCAGAAAATTAAGCCCGTACATAAACATGTCGAAGCTTGCTATAAATGATGCCTTTCTCTGTAGTGCCTAGAGAGCGAACACTGGTTTGGCTCAGAGTCTAACGGTGACATGACACACTTTGTCAAAGCAATAAACAGCAAAATTGCCATTGTATTGGGCATGCAAATTGTTGAAATGCAAATAACTTGAGACTTTAACAACCAAAGACTAAACCAGATCCCAACTGCAGTTCTCCAAACCCTGTATCAACAAAATTCTCACTGTGACCCTCTGTCATTGGTCCCAGAGATCAATTTTTTGGAGAGTCAGGGTGTATGTATATTGAGCCAATTGATCTAAGACTTGTGTTAATATATGGGTACTCTAACCTTCTCTGGTTTCTCCCTGCCCTGACTGACATGAATCTACGTGCTTTTCTTCTGTAGAACATTGGCTTGCCTTCAGAAATGCCACAGAAAAATTCGGCAATCAGCTCATGCACCTCACAGGTCCCTTGCTGAGTAATGAGTGGGTACTATACTGACCGTAATTCAAATATTGAAACAAATGGGGACACAGGACATTAATAACAAATCAAGACTTGTGCAGTGCTCTGTGTTGCCTATTGCCTTACTGGAACTCACGGCAATGACAAACATCCAATGGGAAGCAATTTGTAGGATTCAATGTCAGATTTTGAGAAATAGAAGGAAAACTGTTTAAAGAATACAACCATATGTCAGTATGAAAATGCATTCTAAAGGCTAATAAACTTTTGCCATGTAGTTATAATTTATTGACTAAAGGCTGAATTAATCTTCTGTGCTCCAAGAATGCCATCAGCTCATGCTCTGAATGCTCCACAGAGCAGTCCCTGGCTATTTTTAAGGGGATTTTAAATAGATGACATGGTCCATGAGAAGCTGCACTGACTTTAATGAAGATAAGCTGTACCGAAGCAGACACCAGTGCTCACACTATGGTTTCTGCAGGGTGACCTTTTATTGACAGATCTCTCAGAAAGGGTTTGTTCGCGTTTTCTCTTTTCGGTGAAAATTATTCTCTCCCAGCATTTTCTATTCTTTTGTGCCCTGATACTATCTACAGCAAAGATTCACTGACAGGGCTGCTAAGGACCAGAGTAATTAGTTGAGCTTTTCTAAATGTGTGGATTCTACTGACTGAAATTCAAGCAATATTTTATTTTCCTAGCATATCTTTTATCCACAGGTTGCAAGCAATGGGCTTAAGCTATAAGAAAAAGGCACCTAATGACCAGGTCAGTTGGGTAGGTACTAGTGGCATGGTCTCTGGCTACCAACACCCTGCCCTGCCTAGCTTTCCCCAGTCAGAGAACTGCAGGGTGGGGGGACAGTAGGGAGTAGTCCCGGTTGTAGGCGTCTTTTTTGTTTTGTAGTAGTCTGCTGTTTTTCTACAAAGTTTGTGTCCTTCTTTTACATCCTCCACTTCTCTTGCTGCATGGGATCTTGTAGCTTTCCTCAAATTTGTCAGAGTATGACAACTTCACTTCATACAATCCTCTTGTTAATTTCCTCTCCCACAAGCCTTTTCTCTTGCTTTCTGGCACACACCAAGATCAAGATTTCTTGGCTGCTTTCCTTTGCTTGGCTTTTCTTCACTTGCACAAAGCATTTTCCCCCTTTACTATTCATGATTATTTCTTTTGACACATTTTCTCATGAGTCTGACCTACCTAAAAATGGCCAGTGAGTCTGCCTTCCCTCCCAGCCCCTTGTGCCCTTCTCCCATTCAAGTATCAGCTGCTTGGCTGTCCTCTGCACTGCTGTCCTCTGCACTGCTGTCCTAGTTCTCAGTTCTCTTCATCTAGCTGCCCTGTCTTGCTGGAGTTGCTTTTAGTAAAGATTTCTTTCAGGTTTTAGTAAAGAATCATTCAGGCTGGAAAAGACTTGGGATCATAGAGTCCAACCATCAACCCTACTCTACAAGTTCACCCTTAAACCAGATCCTCCAATATCACATCTAAGCATCTTTTAAACTCATCCAAGGATGGTGACCCAACCACCACCCCAGGCAGCCCATTCCTGTGCCTGACCACTCTCTCCATGAAGAATTTTTCCTGATGTCTAGTCTAAACCTCCCCCATTGGAGCTTGAAACCCTTCCCTCTGGTTCTGTTACTAATTGCCTGTGAGCCATGCTGTTTTCATAGTTGACTTTCCTATCTGAGAAGCAAAGATCCATGTGATCAACATGAAAGCTTCCCTATGGCCTTGTCATGATGCCTGCAAATTATTCTTGCTGATGGTTTGATTAGTGATGTACTGAAATTATTGTCTCCTGTGGTAAATAGTATTTTCTCACGTTCTGTACAAGCTGCCATACTTGCAGTCTGTTGGCGTGGTTCCAAAGCAATGGGACCATCTTTGGTCTTTCAGAAGGAGTTCCGAGTGTGACAGAAGCACAGTCTGCACTTAGAGTCACTGATTTGTGGTAGATTTGTTTGCCATGGCCTAAAAAGACAGATTCTGTCCTTGAACTTTTGTCTTAGTGTTGTGTGGAGTTGCTGCTGCCATGAAATCTAGACCCAAAGGTAAGCAGGTGTTTTTATTGTTGCAATCCTTAAGCCTTCGTAAGCCTCCATGACCAACAGTACATCCTCAGCAATCAGACCTGATTTCTTTGAACTTTTCCAGGTTAAACCAGGCCTAATTTACAAACAAGAAACCTTTCAGGCTGCTTGCTCACTGGTGCCAAATTAGTTCCTTTTGAAGCAGCAACAATGAGAATTTGAAGTAGCTAAACACTGCTGTGATTTCTGAAGCTGTGCTTGTGCTCACACTGATCACACAATGGAACAAAGTGTGTCTGAGCCCTTAGTTCTTTATGAAAGCCCAAGAAACTCTGAAACATGACACCCACGATGGCTAATTAGTTTGTATGTCAAATTTCAGCATCCGTTCCTGCCTTCTTAGACACTAGTGTGCCTCACTACAACTGCCACACTAAGTAGATTTTGCAGTGCTTGACTACAGACACAACATTTCCTTATTTATGCTTCTGTCTTTAAAACATTTGCTCAGCACTAATTAGCACAGGACCATTTTAGCAGTATAGTTTTCTGGAACTTCAGCTGATTAAATGCCGTTGTTTGAAGCCATTTACTTTTTCAGCTGAGCGTAGTGAAAGAACACAAAGAGAAGCAGGCGTCTGGCTGAGAACTGCTCCTAGGTGGTTTGCAAGGCTTTGAAGGCAGTTGATTCCTGTGAACTCTTATGTGAAGGGCAGCTGAGATGATGAGAGACATCCAGCTTTCCTGTACAATGTCTAGCTCAGCCTCTTCTCCAGGTTTCTCCTCCTGTTTATTTACCTGGCTGGTTCTGGGAAGCTCAGAAAACACTTCTGGCAGAACCAACAGCCTGCAGCCTTCTCCCAGTCCTAGTGGTCATTAATTCAGCTATCTGCAGGCTGCTTTCTCTAGCATTTCCATTTTCCACACACTATGCCTCTTTCCTCCTGTTTCATACTTATTAAAGCTTGATCCTGCAGATATTTCATTTTAGAAATGAAAGGCTTTAATCTAAGCTTTCTAATTACTCTGGGAGATAGTCAGAAGTGGGTGTCAGGATCAAATTTGCTCCATCATCTCCTGGCTGTCTGGGCAAAGAAACTATTTTGTTGTCTTCAGGCACAGAGGTATTACAATTGCAAGTGCCAGCTTGTGCTCTCCTGCACTTGCCACTGTGGGCGAGTGAGAACATTCATCCCTGTTGGAAGGGAATAGAAAGAAATATACGATTTTTATATTCAAAAGAACATGAACCTTTGCTGTTTCTGGTTCTCTGTCTATTCTGGGAGTGAGTGGCAACACTTAAATTCCCAGCATATGAATGGTCTTGCTTTCAAAGAGACTTGCTAACCAAACCTGTGGTAGTACTTTTGTTCTAACATTTAATCAACCTATTTCTATAGATAGAATGAAATCAGGGAAATAACGATGACAACTAACGATGGCACTAGGTTAATCACTCACCTACTCAAAAAGCTAAGAAATACAGTTAATAAAAGTATAAAGTATAAACCAGTGTTAAGCAATTTCTGGCATTAACTCATCTGAAGTAAAGACTCTCATTAGTGAACGTTATGGTATATTTGGCATTAATGTGAGGAAGACTCTTAGCTATGCATCTTCTGATAATGGTTCAAATCTGACCTCCTAAAAATCAAAATGTTTCTGGCTTGAGGAACAGGCTGACTCATAAGAAAAATGATGTCACTATAAATAATTAGTTGAACTGTGATTTGAAAGAATTCACCGTGAGGGACCACCATCACTGTATGTGTGTGTGTGTGTTTGTAGCTTCTGGGGCATGACAAAGCTCTAGAACTGACAAAGATCTACACTGGAATAAGAATCTGCAAACACACTATTGATAACAAAAGAAACATCACCAACACCTTCAGAAAGAAAATCTGATCCTCTCACTATCAATATGTGTCTAATTTAGGGGACAAGATGTGACTTCTTTGCATTTGAAACAATCCATTGTCTTACTTGCATCAAACCATGTCCTGTCTCTTGTGGGACAACCAACAAGTAACTTGGTCTCTTTCCTGCCTTATGAGAAGACAAGTAGCTGATGCAAGGTGTTGTAATGTAATTGTGGTCTTCTTTGCAGAATTTTCTTGTTTTAAATCAGACGAAACCTTCCAGAATTAGACACGCTCAGAGAAGAAGCAATGGACTTCCCAGTCAAACATATTCCTCGTGTCATTAATTTAGTAAACCAAGGCTTCATAGCCAGAATCACACTAAGAACAATTTCTGATCACGATTCTGTAGACCCAGGATATTCTGCAAAGTGATACGTGTGCATTTTACTAACATTCATTATAACTCCAAGTGTTATTTTTCATAGCCAGTAGAAATGTTTCACTAACCCTGATCTAGGAGGGCTACACACTGTCTTGTGCCATCTACTAAATTAACTGTCTGTCTTAATTTACACTGAATTGTCCAATCTGTTCTATCCGAAGATTTTTCTCTGCTGAAAATGCCCAACTTTATTATGTCCCCCTTGCTACCGTAAACTAGACACACATAGAGAGCTAAATTCTCATTCAAAACATCTCCCAGGTAGCCAAGTGACATGAAACATTCATTTTTCACTCCCACAGAAGAGAGATGCCTTTAAAATTTAAAAGGTGCACCTACAGTTGCCTAGCAAAACCTGAACCTTATGGAGCAAAGCTGAGCTCTGAGTTGCTTGCTCCAAGTGTAGCTGTTTCATTTCAGGCCTAACTTATTCCAAGTTTAATATTTAATTTTCTATTTTTGGAACTACTATCATAGGCAGCTACTGGTTTGTATTTTCAGAGGGAGGACGGATGCCAAAGACTTTTACAATTTTTTTTTTAATTCCTAAAATTCAAGACATATTCTCGGTGCATATGGCAACTCTCTTTGACATCAAACAAAGTTACCAATGGATGTTCTGTCTGACTTGGGCAGCAACTAGGTGAAACAGAGACATGAACTTTTGTTCCGTTCCACCGATGGCATTGCTGATACAGCACAACAGCACAGCCAGCTTTTCTATAAATGTACCGTGCTGTGGGGTACACTTTCTCACATGTGGGCGTGCATTCATGTGAAAACAGAGAGAAAAACATATTTGAATTTAATCTGAGAAGTTTTCAAAGCTGAATAACCCCCAAACTCTTCTCTGTACAAGTGCAGTGAAGGAGTGCCTTTATTTCCTTGAACTGAGCATATGGAAGGGCTAAAACAGCAAAATGAGATTCATCGCAATGAAACCTACCTTCCCCTTCCTTGATACAATCTGGTTACCAGACTCCCCTGCAAAGCTAGCTTCTATCATCTCCAAACAGACAGACATGTGCCCAGGGAACACACTCTACAGGTTACATAAACTTGGCATACAGTGTTGCTTGGTGTGGGAAAAACTTGTGCAGAGGGATGTTGTAACACAGGTAGTCACTGCGACATCAGGTGAAACGTTTCTGAGGTGTTGCCTTAGGACTTCTCTGAGCATTGTGGCTTTGCAGCTCTGAGGGGGCTTGACAAAAACACAGATGGCATACAAATAGATATGTTCGACGACAGAAGAATTTAATTATGCATTTCCCATTCCTCGTCTCTTGGCAGGGAGCTTAAGGTAGGTCAAGATGTGAAAAAGAGACATGGCTTTGATTCAGGAAGGAATCCTTGCAACTGCGCTCGTTTGCTCTCCTCATCAACCCACCTCAAGGCTTTGCTGCACTGCAGAGTTCTTTATAACCTTCCTGGCATCTCAGCAGTGGCTGATTAATGACCAAGTATGAAAGCCATTATAAACTCTCTGAGTGTCATTTACGTTCTATAGCAGACTGTCTGGTTTTAGAAAGGGGGCGAATTAATTCCCAGGATGCTCTCTATGACTTTATTATAGCTAAAAAAGAAAAATTCTTTAAAAATCTATCAGCCCCTAGCACTGGGCACAGCTATAACACCTGGTTTTTGATGCTCACTGTCCAGTACAAGCCTGGTCCAAAACCCTAAAAAGTTCATGAGCACTTTTTTTCTTTATTTTCAGTGTGCTCTGACTGGCTTCCAAGTATAGAATATAACCACAACTTCCCTCAAAAAAGTTTGTTACTCTGTATTAATGCTTAGCGCACTCTTCATCTTAAAAACAGAAACATGCCGTAGAATCATAGAATCTTGAAGACTGGAAGAGACCTCCAAGATCATCAAGTCTAACTATCAACCCATCTGCACTGTGCCCACTAAACTATTTTCCTGGTACCCCATCTACACATTTCTTTTAACACCTCCAGGGACAGTGACTTCACCACCTCCCTGGACAGGCTGTTCAATACCTGACCATGCCCTCGTCATGCTTTACTCATACAGCTTTAGACTCTTTCCTTGCAGGCTGTTTCTTTAAGACTTCATTGGATAAATGGTACCTACAATCTTTTTTGCATAGGTGCCTTTCCAAAATTAAGACAAAGCTATACTTTTAGTCTTAACATTGATGAGACTGAAGAACATTGGCATCTAGACAGCTCGTGGAATTAAGTTTGGTGATCAGGACGCACAATGATTAAAGAGGGACAAATATGTGTGAGACAGATCTTCAAAGCACTAAGGTTTGCTGTCATTGTGGAAATTTCTGATGTGTTGCGAGAGCCAGAAAGCACTGTACCATTCAGTTTTGGGCACCTCAGTACAAGAAAGACATTGAGGTTTATTCTGAAGAGGACAAGGCTGAGGGTACACCTTCTAGCTGTCTACAGCTACCTCAGAGGATGTTGTGGGTAAGTGGATGTTGGTCTCTTCTTACAGGTAATGAGTAATAAGATAAGAGGAAACAGCCTCAAGTTGCACCGAGGAAGCTTAGGTTGGACACTGGGAAAAACATCCACCTGGAAAGGGTCATCAGGCCTTGGAACAGGCTGCCCAGAGAGGCGGTTGAATCACCATCCCTGGACACCTTTCAAAGTCATGTAGAGCTGGAGCTTAGTGGCATAGTTTACTGGTGGCCTTGAGACAATTGGGGTAATGGTTGAACTTTATGATCTTAAAGGTCTTTTCCAGCCTAAATGACTCTATGATTCTATGATTTATCTTCTGGAGCAGGTGAAAATTTTCAGCTTCTCTGGGCTCAGTCTGCTGCACACCAAGGATGTAAGTAAATGCAGAGTATTTGATCCAAAGATGTTGATACATTATATGAAAAGGACTGAATGTACCTTTCTCTGCCTGAAAGACTTCAGTTTATGTTTGCTCAGGCATTCTGAACTCTAAAGCCGACCTGGTGCTATGAACTGTCCATCCCAGGAGGGCAGTTTTCTGCCATGAATGAAAACAGAACTGCTCATCTTTATGCTGGTAGTATATAAATCAAATTACTTGACCAGTTGATCTAACACATATGTGCCAATGTCAGTTTTCTTTTATTCCGGCATATTTTAGATTTTCTAAAGCAAAGGTAATCATAGAAGTTTTTTTTTTCAGGACAGCTTCTGAGGAAATGTCATTTCACTAAAACAACAGAAAAGAGCTGAATGAAAATGTTTAAAAAGTAGGAAATATCTGATATCCCTCAATACTTAAAAAACCCCACTTATTACAGGAGTCTCTGAACCCTCCAACAGCTATTCCAGAACAAGTGTCTGCCTATCTTGCTCCTTCAGTTGTTTCAGTTTTGACTAGTAGCATAGATATCTAGCTGCATAGATAATGTGAGTGACCATTCTGGAGATACCCAGTCCCTGCTCTTTGTTACATTCCTCAACATGTATAATGAATTGTGATGGAGATGAAATTACACTGACCTCGAGCTAGACTGTCTCTATAGAAATGCTCCTCACGTACAAGCCTTTATTTTAGAGGTAACATGAATAAGCCTCTTTGAAATGCAAGGAGTTACTTCTGATGTATTTTAATGAGAACAGATACTGATCTGTACCAAGAGTCAGCTATGGCTGGTCCAAACAATTCTTAGAACACAGACAAATCATCTAAGTAATACTTCAGGACAGTGGTGGCTTTGCACATAATTACCCCATGTTTGCAGCCTGCCACTAACATTAGCTACTCCCTATTACTGCTCTACCCTGGTTTCCTAAAAGTAAATGCTACCACTGTTTTAATGAACAGAATATATTTTGGTATTATTGTTTATAATTGGTTTCCTCACAATACATTATTGATAAGCTTGATAGGTGAAGGATATTAATACAGTGCATATAATTTCAACCCCATTGGGAGATGCTATTCTTGGAACTCCTGGATTTGTTTCCTTACTAAGGAATCCTTGTTTTGGAGCTGCAGTGGGGTCTCCAGTTCCTAGAGGCTAGTGTTTGGCCTGGAGGGCAGGTCTTATGAGGAGTGGCTGAGGGAACTGGGGTTGTTTAATCTGGAGGAAAAAAGGCTAAGGGGAGACCTTACTGCTTTTTGTAGAGAGGTGGGGGTTGGTCTCTTCTCACAGGTCACTAGCAATAGAACAAGAAAAAACAGCTCACTTTGTGCTGGGGGAGGTCAGGGATTGGAACAGGCTGTCCAGGGAGGTGGTGGAGTCACCATCCCTGGAAAGTGTTCAAAAACCATGTAGATGGGGCACTAGAAAATGTTTAGTGGGCATGGTGGCATCTGGTTGATGATGATTGGACTTGATGATCTTGTAGGTCTCTTCCAACCACAGTGATTCTATGGAAACCATATAGTCAAACGGATCACCCCAACCAGCAATAACTGGAAGACCTTGTGAAAGCTTGAGCAGAGACCCTGGATTAACAGGGGAGACTATTGGACCTGAAACTTACTTTTCCATTTCCCCTACCATGGACAGTTGAATCTCGCTGCATGAAAGAGAAATGCTACAAGATAGAGCACAGTGGTTAGATTACTGTCTACTTACTGGTACTTATTAACTACTGGAGAGAGTGATGAAGAAGAAGAAGGGGCTAGAGCATCTCTCTTATGAGGAAAAGCCGAGAGACCTGGGGCTGTTTAGTCTGGAGAAGAGCAGGTGGAGAGGGATCTGATCAATCGCTAAAGGGTGAGTGTCATGAGAATGGGGTCATGTTCTTTTCAGTGATGTCTTCTCAGGGACAGGACAACAGGCAACTGGCACAAACTGGAACAGAGAAAGTTCCACCTGGTCACAAGGAGAAACTTCTTTACTTAGAAGACAACAGATCCCTGGCACAGGCTACCCAGAGAGATTGTGGAGTGTCCTCTGGAGAGATTTCAAACCTGGCTGTACACCATCCTGGGTGGTGCTTTGGGTGCTCTGTGTGCCTCTGCTCTGGCAGGGGGTTTGACTGGGTGATCTCCAGAGGTACCTGCCAACCTGCAGTATTCTGGGATTCTGTGATTTCTAATACTGTCTGAACAGAGTCAAAAGCAGAAGGCAAGGGAGGAAGCTGAAACCAGTGGTTGTCCACTGTTGTGGAAAGGCTGACTGAGGAGAGTAGGGGAGTATTTAGGGTGTAGTTTAGTGCAACTGACTGGCTGGGAGATATTGTTGACTTTGCTAACTTTATAAATATGCTGTTTTTTAAGCAGCAGTTCAAGTGGACGTGTTTTAAAAGTACGCCTGACTGTTCTTGGTTTGTTTGTGCATGTGTGTGGCTAATTGCTCTTGGCAGACAGATGGGGAAGCAGAAGAGCTATATAATGTAAGTCCTGGAGTTTCCTGCCACCACACAACCTGCTAGTCCCATTTTAGCATCCTCTGCTCCTGGACAGAGGCTTGGCTCCCTTGAGAAACTGTGTCTCCAAGCTCCCAGCTTTTCCCCCCACGTCCTATCACACAGGTATTTGCCACAAAGCCTGACTCTCGATTACTTGGGTACTCACCTAACTCAGACACAGGCTCTGTCTTCAGAAGGGTCTGAACCCCAGAGTGCTGCCACACAGGAGTAAACAGCCTAGAAACAGAAGGGGAAAGACACCAGTTACTAAATTAGTAACAAACTCTAGTCATGAACATAGATTTTTGTTTATGGCATTGTTGAAGGTTTTAATTAATTAGGCATTGTTTGATTACAGCGGTTCTGTCATTCTACCCCTTCTAACCACCATTTATGTTCTTTCAGGGGCTGTCTGCGGGCTTTAATGAATGTGCCGTAGCAAAACACGCACAGGAACTTTATCCTTCCTTAAAACAATCTAAAGAACAATGCATGGAATATTGTCTGATCATTTTTCTCCCTGAGCCTGCATTCACACCTCCCACACAAGCTGGATAAAGAAGGTACAAGAGATTTAACTAGTGATTTAAAGAAGGTAGATTCAGAACAGATATAAGGAAGAAATGTTTTACACTCAGGGTGGTGAGACACTTGCCCAGGATGCCCAAAGGGGTGGTTGAGGCCCCATCTCTAGGTATATGTACAGATCAGGTTGGATGGGGCTCTGACCAACCTGCTGCAGTTGGTGTTCCCCTGCTTACTGCAGAGGGCTGGGCTAGATGAGCTTTGAAGGTCCCTTCCAACCCAAAGCATTCTATGCTTCCATGTTTTTCATTTTTGTAGGTATTTCTAGTTCTCTTAGCTACCTGGAGTACCCATGGCAAGTGGAGAGTCATTTAACTCTGCTTTGTCTTTAGTACAAGTAGTCATTCGCAAATGCTGCCATTCTCCCACAGCAATATAACAATCAATCAAATGAAGTGTAAAATCAATATTATATGGCCAGACATTGTTCCTAATAAAGATATCTGCAAAATCCCTTTCTTCCACTCTCAAGATTTCTAGGACTATACATGTGCCATGTAATATGTTTTTGTCCTGCCCAGCCCCTCCACCCTTTATTTATTGTCACCCCCTGTGACAAATTTGCTTATGAATTGTCCTAAGCTATTCCACTCTGTGTTCTCTTGTCCCACTGAAATCAAAATTAAATGGACTAAACAGAACAGGCTTCACTGTTCTGTTTAGGCTCCATGCAAACTTCTAGGAGATGGAGAACAGGATTAGGAATGGAGGAACAAGGATGTTTCTAAGTGAGAGGTGCTCAATCCAAAATCCTTTGTACTTTGACCACTGTTTATAAAGACGTGACTTAGCCCAGATACTGAAAAGGAAAATAAACCACAATTTTGGCAAAGTAGGTGAAGAGAAGGAATGTAGCGCAATACAATTTGATTTGTACAATATGGAAAGTGGGAAAGCTGAATTGTTCTGTAGCCCACCATCACCACAGCAAAATGAACTGGCTATCATTATTTCACTACCCAAGTTTTAAATGACAAAATACTGAAATATCTAAGAGGAAATACTACTGCTGGTAGTTATCAAATCATGCTGCGTGGCTCACTACTGAGCTGGCATAAAACAATGACGAGCCCCATATGATGGGCTGCAGCCCCTTTGATCCTGCAGTTGCTGCTTCCTCCTTTTGCTACACCTGAGAAATCTGGGAGTGCTTAGGATTCAGCTGTTATGAGCAAGAACAACCTGATCTGACTCCAAATGCCTGTGCTGCCAGGAGTGGTGGTTGTTAGGGGATCTCTTGTATCAGTAAATGCTTTTTACAGTTATGGTCACTTGGTAACCCTTTTCTTCTCCCAGTTCTCTCTTCTCTTGTCCTTCCAGCAGCAGAGCTACAATACAAATATTAACAAGCATGAAGAAACAACCTTGTAATAACAGAACTAAACTAAATTATTGAGACAGTATCTGTGAAATTGCTTCCCAAGTTCAGAGCCTTGACAATTCCCAGCAATGCAATGACTGACTTAGATCAGAACTGAAAGGCACATCCTATGAGACATGTTAAGAATTAGGATTCATTTCCTGTCAGTTCTTCCCCCAGGAATAGCTGTTACATTCTCCAAGAATAAACACAAGGTTTTTTTCTTTTAAAGGTGGGAAGTGAAGAAAGGATTTGAGAATTTAGGATGGCTCCTGCACCTGACATCTCCTTAGGATTATGATTTGTTCATCTATTATAATTCTATTTATTCTTTGAAAGGAAAGGAGAAAACTCCCAAACCAAATTAGAGACAATTTTATCCTGAGGAATATTATGTTCCTGATGTGGTGAGTGCCTGAAGTTAGCTGGAAAATACAGTTAGTGAAAATGTTATAAGCCCATCAATAAGACATCAGTCTGGTCTGACAAAGCCTACATTGGTTTCACAGCCATGAGGAACTGTGGAAATTCCAGGGTGGCCACAAGGGAAGGAGACATTGATGGTTTTTTTGTAGTTCTCCACTGAGTACCAAATATGAGAAACATAAACATTAAGCAGTAAATCAAATGTTGAAAAAAATAAATAAATACACAACAGATGGGCAAAAGATGTGTCCAGCTGGCTCATGACACTCGTTTTTCTCTCATTTAAGCGGTAGCTGCATGTGAAGTGGGCTGGGTATTGTGCTGAAACCATGTTTGCCAACATCTTGCTACATCCAGCATTACAGAAAAATCAGGGAAAAATTTCTCTGATAAGATTTAATGTAAGTGATAAGCCCTACACAACCACTCCTACGGTGGTTAAAGGAAGAAAAAAGAATGTTAGAAGAACAGAACATTCACTGCATGATGAAATAATTTTTCGCCCAAAGATTTAGACAGATCTCAGTGCATAAAGGACAATTTTTTACACACAGAGTAGTTTACATGTGCATACCCTGCAAAAGTCGTAACTTGGGGTGGTGCTAAGAGATTTCACATTATTCTCCTGTTGTACATGAGATACCAAAAGCCATATTACTGTTATGCTCATGAAAATGCTTTAAGGCTCTTTAAAATGAGAAGAACAGAGCAAAAATGGTGTTATTCTTATTAGCTGTGATACAAAGCATCTCAAAATGTGTAACAGGAAAAGGTGGTGATTTGTTCACTGTGTTAAACCAGCTGCACGTTAAATCATGGGGTCATTTTTAACATTTATATAAATGGGACCTGATTAAATCTACAAACCCAAGAAATCAAACTCAGTGACTGAAAAGTAATCAGCAACTCATTTCCCTGTGTTTAAATGTTAGAGAGATTGCACTCCAAGAAACGGAATCAGGCACTAAGCATGTTCATCTCACAGTGCTAAGCCTGAGACGTACAATTATCATAAAAACCCAAAATAATCAAACATTTAAAGGCTGCAGAGACACCTTGTGAAGGATCACACAGATAGTGTGTGATATGTGTACACAATTTCCTTTGGTGGATAGAAAACATGACCCCCACAGTGCTATCCTACGAAGTACGTAATAAGGCAAAGCCTCCCTAGTATGCATTCACCTACCTCATAGCTCAGTCTTCTCACAGTTTGTTTCTGCTTTTGTGCTGTCCTGAGCAGACTCTCTTGTGACCTTATTCCCCTCTCTGAAACAAACCTCCTCCCTGGCAAAAAACCTCAGTGATAAGGATGCAGAGATCAAATCTAGCCAGGCCTTCTGGTCCACTCTTTTTTTCTGCTTGTTGCTGATATATTGCTGGGTAATTATCTCAGCCATTGTTATTCCACCTCATGTGCCCTGAATAGCTCAATCACTTTCAACCCTTCCTGCTGAATTATGAATCTTGAGTTTGGATTGGAGGCAAAGCCAGTGGTAGTAAATACAAAGTTGGTGAAAGAGCCTGGAGGCAAATGTTTGTAGTCAAAATTCAATCATAACCTATCTGGAACTTCAGTCACATCAAAAAGGGGAACTATTTAGAGAAAATCTTCATGCCATCTCAAAAAAATACGTACTTGCAAATGCTTGTACTTAGCTTGTTAGACTAGGAAATGATGGGGTTTAACCCAAGAATGATTTTGGGAGAGTCTCCTAGTATACAAAATATCTATGTGCATCCAGCTTTAAGAAGGTACTTCCACAGTTATTAAAAGAGTGTGTGATGTGATTGCCCGAGACTGCAGACAAAGTGGAGGACTGGTCTCAATGAATCAGGAAGTCTATGCTGGCTTCATATTGTCACAGGAAATCCACTCTGAAATAAATACAATGTTTTGAAATTATGCATGTAGAGGAAGCTACAAGGTTGAAATTCTCCCCATAAAAGGAGCATTTCCTCTCATCCTTTTGGATGGGGAAAGGAACAGAAGAGTTAGGTCCTTGCTTATATCTGGGCTTTATGACCAGTTGTTAGAAGCATATGAGTGTCCTATCTTTAAAAGCAAAGGTCCTGGCAATTGATCCTAGCAATTGTATCAAACATTGTCTCAATCCTTTACTGCAAATTCTAGTCTCTGGCAAATCTGTGATACGTAGATGAAAATAAAAAAAATCCCTTTATTTTCCCTTATTTATTAAGCCACGAAGGGAAAACTGATGCAATTATCAGAGAACATCAGAGACTGGAAGAGACCGCAAAAGATCCTCCAGTCCAATCTCCCTCACAGAGCAGGGTCACCTAGAAGAAGTAGCACAGGAACATATCCAGGTGGGTTTTAAACATCTCCAGAGAAGGAGACTCCACAACCCCCCATAGCAGCCTGTTCCAGTGCTCTGTCACCCTCATTGTGAAGAAGTTCCTTCTGATCTTTATATTGAACCTGCTATGCTCCAGCTTACACCCCTTGCCCCTCGTCCTGTCACTAGATGACACTGAGAAGAGCCTGGCTCCATCCTCCTGACACCCACTCCTCACATATTTATGAACACTAACGAATAACAATAACTAAAGAATAACAATTAGGGATGCAAGAGAGATCTGGTTTCTCGTACTGGTAACACAGATGAAAAAGAAAACCTGAATGGTTTGCTTGAGCTTCTCATTAAGAGCCTGTATGGCCAGAAGTGACATTCTAGAGACATGGCACTTTTAAATGTGTTTGCACAGCTTAGTACAAAGACAAAATAGATTTTAAGATCAGATCAACATGGAACCAGAGATTTGAAAAAGATAAACAAGACAAATCAGAGAACAAATGTGATGGGTATCTGAATAAATAGCAAAACCACATCCACCATTTTTTGCTGTGGCTGTAGAACCAGACTTTGATTCACAGGCAAAACACCATTGATTGGATTTCTACATAAAAAGCCCTAAACTTCCCTGAACAAACACCTACAGATATCTTTTGCCATCATTCTTGGCTTGCATTCTCCCTGTCCTGGAAGCTGGAATGGAGTTCATGGAAGCTCAAGATACCAGAACCTAAGATAAGGTTTAGTCCTTATGCACACATAGGCACACACACACATCCTTTAATCTCAGCCCAGTCTGTGGATGGGACTCTAGAAAAAGGGACAGAAATATGTGTGAATTTGATTTTTTGGCATGGGCCAAGCTCTACTCTTCCAAACAAAGAAAATCTAAGAGAATCATTATGATTTGGCTTGGAGAATGTGCCCATTCAAGTCAGTTTTATTTCATCTGACACATTTATGATTCCATACCACCACTGATCACTATCACAATTCCACACCCACTATTTCATTACCTTCTCATAAGTTTTTTGTATTATATTTTCTGTTTTCTCCTTCTTTAATCCTTGTGCTTGCTCAGTCATTCCCTGTTTCTACCTAGGCAAAATACTAAGCAGTGCCACCGAACATGTTTGGGAAGGCTTTGATTAATGATAGAAGGAGCACAACTGAAGAGCAATATTGCAGACCTGGTTGCTTGGGTGCTTTTGCTGGACATAGGAAGCAGAGATGGCTGTCATAGCTTTTGTCTGGGTTTTCTTGTCATGAAGTATTTACAGCTTACTCACAGCACCACCTGAAATTTGGCTTTGGGAGCTGCAGTGCTCAAATGATTCTAGAAAATATTAATCAAACAGAAGCTAAAAACAGAGAGGACTAAAGACTGTATTATTAGACTAAAAAGTTGCTTCTAAAAGTAGCTTGAACTGTGTGGAATTGAGGGTTAAAGTAACTATTAGGAATTAAATCAAAGAAGTTTGTGATGTTTCTATCCATTCTATCAGTAGTTTTGGCCATAGTAGTGACAGAACCTGTAGAAGCTCACAGGAAAAAATTTCTTTGTAAAGGGAAGATCAAGAAAAATCACATAGAACAAGGCAGAGGGCAAGACTCACCTTGAGAGAAAATGACTGTGTCTTATACAAAACCTTTTCAACTGCACTGAAAATATTCTCTTCGAAATGACTGCACTATATTGATCAAGAGAGAACTGAAAATGCTACAGCAATAAGAGACAAAGGACAGCTTATCACTATAGGAGCAGATGGGAAATTGCAGGTCTTCACAAACTGGCCAAGGAGCAGCAGTATGATTTAATTAACAGACAAGGAATTCCTGAGAAGTCCTAGAGAAACAGAAGTATCAAAAGCTTCCAAACACCGCAAAACTTCTATTTTTCACAGAAAAAAACACAGAGACATTTCATTTTCTACCAGGTATGTTTGTACTGTGATTCAGGATAGTTAAATTCTGCATTTATCATAAATCCTTCATTTGATCTTGGCAATGCTCTACAGCACCTGAGACTTTTTTTCTTGCAACCCAAACTACATCCCCTACACTGTTAGCTTTAAAGTTCAATGTGCAAATAATTCTTTTCTCCTTGGCTCATGAGCATTAAAGAAAGCCCCAGTGAATGAGGGCAGCTTGCTGAGGAAGAACTGTGGGATTAAATCTCTTTCATACTTCAAAAAGCAGCGCTCAAATCCCATATGAAGTAGCATACAGAATATGTTTGGTGTCTCTTTCTTTAGACCTTGAATAAATCTTCTTTCTTATTGTTGAATTTCTAACTGGATTAGCTAGTTTGCTTCAATTCCAGTCCTGTCACAAATTTTACCCTTTAACAACCTGCTGTGAAGGTGGGACTGTTTCTTGAGGTGTTTGAAAATGCTGCTGCTGAAGCGGGGCTGCAGCACCATTTGTTCCAGAAAATGTCTTCATGTTATATTATCTGAAAGACAGATGAGAGCCAGAATTCCATTCTTTTCCCCACAAACACAATCTGGTTTTAAGCAGCAAATCAATCCAACATGCCTCAGATGTCTGTCTCCAGCTGATTTCTGCCTTTAAACATAAACAGTGTGGCTTCCCAAGGCCTGTTACTCTGACAACCCTCTAACACCATCCTTTTGACTTTCCCGACTCTGTAAATCTTCATTCCATCACAGCTTGAAACACACCAGTCTATTTTCACCGCTCGAGAGATAGGAAGCCATAAAAACAGCTTCTATGGTAAACTCACCAGTTTATAAAACTATTTCAGTATGATCTCAGCATCCATCGCTGACATAGACAAGTTGCAGCTTTTAACATCTTAATTTATTTGCAGCATAATTACCCCGTGCTGTTTCGCATTGGCAGTTTGCAGGGGGGAAAAATCTCACTAATTTCAGTGGTGCCTCAGGCTAAAAATCTTGATGCCCCAGTGCAAGCACGGACACGTCCATGCACATGTTTATGACATGTGAGGTATTGGACAGATGACTTTTTGCCATCTTTAAGAACAAGAACTTTGCATGTGTGGTGGTACAAGCCATCTAATTCCAGCATATGGAACAGCGTGGAGGGTATGGTCTTACTGAAGCCAAACACAACTCCAAAATTCCCAAAAATCTGCTGTAAAGCAGTGAGATGTCCATTGCTCTTATTAAAGAGAACACCATTGATTTTAAAAGGGGCTAAACATATGTCTTGCAAGCAGCAAACATGATGTGCTGTTTCCATAGAAACAGAGGTTGGTGTTAGTAAAAGGACTGAGTGATTTTGTGGTTGGTTCTCCCAAGGGACCCTAATTTACAGTCAGCGTCAGGAAAACTGGGTAAGTTTTACCACCTATTGCTAAAGCTCATTAGATATGGCTCTTCAAAGCTTTATTAACGCTGCCAGTTGATGAAGAAAGTGGGAGGAAAACAGTGCCTATACACTGTTCTGGAGTATTTTTTCACACCCAAAGCCTGCACTATCTTGAAGATGCTGCTTACCACCCTCCTGAAAGAAGAACGAAGAAATAAATTCTGGTTCCACCACACAAAGAACAGTATTTGCCTCCTGTTGAAGCCCTGAAAGACTCTATGCCTGAATAAAGAGAGCAACAGGAAGCTTTTGAATCTGGAAGAGTCGGCAAATATCAAAAAGACATGGCATTGTTTCAGGAAGTTACTGAGGCTTCACAATTAAAACTACATCTGCAGCCAACTTGTATCTCCTGTGATTAATCCAACCTTTTAATGCCTTCTAGGTATGCTAAAGTTGGAGTCTTTATTGACGCTCACAGATATCTACACATTCATGTTGCTGGAGACACTACTGCTCTTGGACTTCTCAGCTTCCAGTCTTGACAGAGAAATGGCAGACTGGCTGAGGTATGAGAAAGAATTCCCTATCTCCATGTTTCTGTGTTCTGAACACTCTGTTAGGTGCCAAAAAGCCAGTAAATCGTGTTATAACATCACATTGTGCTACACATGTGTCTGGATAAGCAAGAGACAGCTGGAACTGCACATTTCATTATCACTTTTCTTTCCATTTTGAAGCATAATTTTCTGCATGTTCTGCAAACCCAAACCTGAGCTGCCCATTGCTTCAACTTCCCCCTGAAGCCATAGAAAGCACTGAGCTTGGTAAATCAAATGATTTTACAAACTATGGGTTTTGCCACACAAGGAAGAGGAGCTACTTCTGCCAAATATAAGTTGGACATAATGATTTGAAGGGTATTTTCCAACCTGAATGATTCTGTGATTCTATGACCACACTCTGGCTACTGTCTCAGGATCTGCACATAATTCAGATATAAGTGGTTCAAAAAGTTGGATATAAACCACAGGACTGGGTTCAGAGATGTAAAAAAGTCTTAAAGCCAGAGCAGGACACTTAACAAACTACAACACTCCTTTGATTCCTCCCTTTTTTTTTTTTGACAGTTTAAGAGCTGCTTTTTTGCTGATGCGGGAGAGGTTGGCATCACCCTGTCAGCACACACTGATTATGGTGCACGGACTTCATATCTCGGCTTTACTTCTGGGAGCTTTGTTCCAGTGTGTTTCAAGCAAAAGAAGCACTGCTTCTTTGAAGTTGTCTTCAGATACCAGATAATCATTAGTCTGCTGTTTGCTGTCACAGCTTGAAAACAAAGTTCATAGAAAGACAAGCTAATTACATGTTTCCAAGCTTTTGCTTTCCAGTGGCAAACAGAAGGCCAATGTGCATGCAGGAAGGACACATATAATTATTTTCCCTTCTCCCTCTTTTGCTCTGAAAGTCCTTCTCATTTCCATTGGTTTTCCAGGGCAGTTAGTCAGGGCTGTTCCTAAGCTGTCTGTTGCAGCAGAAATCATCTCTTCAGTCTTCCCATGACAGCCTCTACACGGAACCACACTGAGCTCTACAAAATGTTAATTAAAGCTGCCAAAGGCCAAAGTCTGGGTATGCTGATGCAAAATGGTAAAGATTTCAGTGCAAAAGAAATGGAGTGGATTATATAGTTGCAGAACAAAGGTGAGACCTGCACTGTGCATCATAAATTCTGCCCAGACTGGGGCAAGGTGGTGAGTTTTGCAAGGCTGCCCCTGGTATGCACTTGTTCCTGCTCTGAGGGTCAGAGGAATAAACTGCAGAAGTCAGGGTTCTTCTGGGAGCAAGAACAGTGCTAATTATCAGAAACCTACTTGCTTGCTGTGAGCTGTGCAAGCTGGGGTCAAATCGAAGTTCAGACAAATGCCATCTTGAGAAAAAAAATAGTATGTTGACAAATGAGAACAAGAAGGGGTGCAAGGAGCAGTCATTTGGGAAGAGATAAGCATATACATACATATGTATACATATAAATCCCTGGCAACTACATAGTGCCTTCATCAGGAACTGAGAGCTTTCCCTTTCCCCCACTATATCTCAATGCTTCTTTGCTGTCTGCTTTTGTAGTACCTCTTGTAGTTACCTCAGTCTCAAAACTGATAACCAGGACATGGAAATTAGTTTCCTGGGAGGATTTAGGATGTTGTTTGTAGAATCTACTTTTCAAAAACCTCTGCCATTTACTGCATGGCTTACTGCAAACAGAGCAAAGAACACTGTTAGCTAGCCAAGGAAAAATATTCTTGAGGAGTAGAGAGCTAGCACTGTTTTTCCAAGAGTGAGAGACCTCCATTTCCTCAAGAATTACAGCCAAGGACCTAAGAGATTAAATGAGAGAGTACTGGGGTGAAGGAGTCAGTAGCAGCCCTCTTGTACTCTGCAGTCTGTAGGTGACAGCTTTCAGCTACATTACAGGAAATAGATTCAAATCCTTCTTCTGCCTAACTGCATATAATTTGGTTCAATGCTAATTGTATATGACAGCAGTGAAATTGGAAACAAATATATCATGTCACATGTCATCACAGCAACAGGTATTGCAGTACGTGCAGGTTTATGTGAGACAGGGCTCCAGAGGCTGTTTCATTTCTCCTCACTCCCCTGCTGTACTGTTCTTGCTGTGGAGCTGGAACCTGACTCAGTGCAATTTTTTGCAAGGAAAGCCTGCTCTCCTACTGTCTACAAAGACATGGGATGTTCCAAATGAGCAGATACCTTCTCCGGACACTCTGTGGATTCTGGAGAGGAGAGCTCAGAGCTCAGATTGTGCAACAGCATTGCATTGACTACATCTGCAAACCAGAGGGTTGAACTCAGGAGCTGGCAGGTTTGAGAAGCACAGAACTGGACCGGGACCCCAGCTTAGGGCATCCAGCCAGCATTCCTAATTCTCTGCATAAATAAGGCAAAAAGTAGAAGGTCTAGCTGTCCATATCAGCTACATACTGCATCTCTGGCTGTCTTCCTAGACTACACCTCTGGATATCTTCTTGGATATTCCCCTTATGGATGCAGGCCAGAAATATAAAAGACAAGAGTATTTATTAACCTGAATGCCCAGACTGTAATAAGTGCTGCCATTCAGCAGGACCTGCACAGGCTGGAGAGCTGAGCAGGATAAAATTTAGTGAAGTATAACAAGAGTAAGTGTAGAGTCTTGCATCTGGACAAGAACAACCCCAGCTACCAGTATAGGTTGGAGATTGACCTGTTGGATAGCAGTGTAGGAGAAAGTGACTTGGGAGTCCTGGTGGACAGCAGGATGACCATGAGCCAGCAGTGTGCCCTTGTGGCCAAGAGGGCCAACAGCATCCTGGGGTGGATCAGAAGGGGGATGGTTAGCAGATCGAGAGAGGTTCTTCTCCCTCTCTACTGTGCATTGGTGAGTCCACATCTGGAGTATTGTCTCCAGTTGTGACTGCTGGAGGTGTCCAGAGTAGAACAACGAAGATGATGAAGGAAGCAGGACACCTCCCTTATGAGGAGAGGCTGAGGCATCTGGGTCTCTTGAGCTTGGAGAAAAGGAGACAGAGGGGCGACCTCATTAATGTTTATAAATATGTGAAGGGCGGGTGTCAGGAGGATGGACCCAGGCTCTTCTCAGTGTCATCTAGTGATAGGACAAGGGGCAATGGGTGTAAGCTGGAACATAGCAAGTTCAATATAAACATCTGAAGGAACTTCTTCACAATGAGGGTGATGGAACACTGAAACAGGCTGCCCAGGGGGGTTGTGGAGTCTCCTTCTCTGGAGATGTTTAAAAGCCACCTGGATATGTTCCTGTGCGACTTGTTCTAGGTGATCCTGCTCTGTCAGGGAGATTGGATTAGATGATATTTTGAGGTGCTTTCCAATCCCTGATGTTTTCTGATTCTGTGATTCTGTGAAGTATGATCTGATTTTTCATCACATTTGACATATCATTAGGCCAGCTCCTATTAAATTTATTTGAGACTGCTGTGTAAACCCAGAATAACCATGGTAGATAAGCAGAATTAAAAGTGGAGCTCTACAGATGAATAAGAAATTGTGAGTCTCATGAAAATTCTCACAGATTTCATCTAATTACTTCAGGGGCAGAAATAGATGTGTGAAAAATTGCATTTAATGTAAGCTGAAGCTTTGAACTGTCCAGCAGTACTTACTGCGGAGCAAAGAGGTTTGGACAGTGTATCTTGAGATTGAAGACTCATAAAGATTCTTGGAAAAGGTGCTCAAAAAAGGATGAAGTAAAATTAAAATGAAGATAGCAAAGCGTAACCATGAGTCTGAGAAATGGATGTGGCACCCCAAGATATGCGCCCAATCTTAAACATCACAGAGATTGTTATTATGATTCAAAAAACAGAGAAAATTGCTCCGGTTTTCAAAGACAGTCATTAAAAATAGAGTTTGAAGATTTTCTGCAGGTTGTTCCATGACACTGACATGGGCTGTGTCCTGGAACAGATCCTCCTTGACACTATGGGCTGAAGAAAGAAATCAACAGGCATTAGGATCAGTCTTGGTGAGGAAAACACCACTTGCCCCATTCATATTTCCACTTGCCCTATTGTATCAGTGCTTTCAGACTAGAACAAAACCACAAGTAAAAAGCAGCAGCTTACATAACAAGTAGAAAAGGTGATGTTCAGCCACAACATCTGACAGGCATTACTTTCCCAGGGAGAAGCAGCAATAAGTGAGGGGGTAAGTGATTCTTCCACTTCTCCCATCACCTCAAATCACAGCAGTCACTGGCAGCCAGATCACCCACTATCTTGTGCACAAGAGCTTTCACTTTAAGATCTTAACTTAGGGTGTTTAGACAGCCAATTAGGCAATTTGGGGGAAATTTTATTTTATGGAATGATTATACTTGAGTTGCTGAATGAAAATCCATATCCTCCCATGCCATTTTTCTGCCACAAATCTGTACTTTGCTACCACCAGAACAGTTCAGAGAGCTAATGTGGTGTGACAGCAGTCCAAACGAAATTAATCTGCAAACTGAGATAGTAGCTTGAGGTTGACAAAAATTTCTTCCCAGCTGGAAACCTCTTAGGGAAGCTTCACAGCTCACTCAGTCAGCTCTATGCACCATTAAGCACCACTGACTGATATCAGTAAATGCTTATCAATCACTGGAGTGTCGAAGACTGTGAAGAGATTAGGAGTGATACAGTTTTGCACAGAATAAAATCACTGCGGGNNAAAAGAAAGACATGCGGGGGGGGGGGGGGGGGACACGACGGGGGACGTCCTCCAGTCGACTTTGCTTTACAGTGAAGGAAGGGAGTTGAAGGAAAAAAGGTTAAGAAGTGAGGGTGTGTTTCTGTCTCTTTTCTCAACCAGTTGCCTCTGTAACTTGGTGAGAAAGTGCTACACAACCAGATTATCAGAGAAAGTGCTCCCTAATTGCAGCTTGCCCTGTAGCAAAGATATACCTTGGTATGAATCATGCCCTCTTTTGCTAGCACAGACAGACAGGGCTGTAACTTTGCCCTGATTTCATCTACCAAGAGATGAAGGCAGGAAATGCTGCCGTGCCATGCTAGCTGTTTCACTGAGCCACAAACTAACATCACCCCCCCCCACTACCTACTGATGGAAATGATGAAGAAACATTTTCTGATACTCTTGTAGATAAAACTGTAAATTACTTTGGTTTCCACATTGGCAGTAAGACCATTTTATTTGTTGTTTAGCCTGAGGAAGAGGAGGCTGAGGAGAGACCTTATCATCCTCTACAACTACCTGAAGGGACAATTTAAAGATGTCTGTGCTGGTCTCTTCTTACTGTCACTACTGATAGCACAAGAGGGAATGGCCACAAGCTGCACCAGGGGAGGTTTAGGCTGCACATTAGGAAACACTAATTTTACTGAAAGAGTAGTCAGGACTTGGAACAGGCTGCCCAGAGAGGAGGCTGAGTCACCATCTGTGGATGTGTTAAAATTTCATTTAGATGTGGTGCTTAGCAATATGGTTTAGTGGAGAACTTGGTAGAGTAGGATTACTGGTTGGACTTGATGATCTCAAGGGTCTTTTCCAACCTGAATGACTCTATAATTCTCTGGTTTCCTAAATATAAATCTTTCATGTTTAAGCACACAGTACAGTATTGAACACTAGTGTTTGCAATGCATAGCTTAGATAGAAAACTAAAGAAAAGAAGCCAAACACCAAATGCTTCATAAACATACAAAAAAAACCCCCTCCTTCCACATTTTTTCTGTTTGTAGCCCTGCTTTTCACATTTCTGAGACATTCAGCTACAAATCAAAACCAAAAACTTAAAAAACCAAAAGAGATTCTGAAACCCGCCTGGATATCTTCCTGTGTGACTTGGTCTAGGTGATCCTGATGTGCAGGGGGATTGGACTAGATGATCTTTCGAGGTCTCTTCTAATCCCTGATGTTCTGTAATTCTGTGTAATATATAGCAACAAAAGACTAACTGTATGATTATAAAGGGAGTAAAATGCAATGAATTGTGATGTCAACAATTGATTCTGCCTATTATAAATATCTTCCCAATCACTGCTTAGGCAACGTTTCCTTATCTATAAAGTGTCCACTCCATGTTCTGGCATAGCTGCAAATCTTTGAAGCTCAACAACCTAATATTTTATTGTTCCAAAACCAAAACAAGCCAGACTTGTTAGAAAAAAACCAAGCCAAAACCCACAGAGCTTAGAGAAATTAGGTCTGATAGGAATGTAATGAGACTGAACTGGTATTATTTTTGCATAGAGAGTAAATTTCTAATGCTCTTCCCTAGTTTCAGTTTGCATGTTATGCTTCAGAATATTTTCCTCAATATTTGTGTGTTCAAAACAGAATAGATTTCCAGTTTAGGTCAGCTGAGTGGGAAGGAGTCCTGACAAATGTCACATCTCTCGAGTGGAGGCTGAAGCAGATTTTAAGAAAACCTGAAAAATTATCCCCCTGGAATACTCACCTATTCCTAATGACCTCACCATTACTTCTAAATGCACCTTCTTGCCATGAAGGAGCCAGGCTGTGTGAGCAGTAACACAAACAAGAGAAGATGCAGGTACTCGATACCATTCTCCTATTTCCATATAGAATGTGGAAGCCAATCTATTTCAGGAACTGACACACAGTCCCCTGTCGCCGCTGCACCTGGTATCATCCAGTGACAGCAGCTGCCCGGTGATTTTGATTACAAGGCAAAGAGATTTCTCTTGTCCACAGCACACAGGGAACAGAGGAGGAACCAAACTGACTGCTCTCAAGTTTTCACACTAATATCCACTTCAGAAAGCTTTGACCAGATTTTTCAGTGCAGTCTAACATGACTGTGCTCCTAACCAACAAGCAGAACAAGCTCCCCTCAGGAAACTGAACAAATGAATAATGGAAGTCAACATTCATAAAACTGCCTCATGAAGTACAGCATTATTGCCATGAAAAAAAGCAGCCAGTCTGAGTCTTCATTTGAAGGCATTTAGGTATACCGTAAAAGTCTCTTTTAAAGGCTCCTTTTTCTCCTGAAAATCATATAACAAAGAAAGACTTAAACATGCAGTTTCAAGTGGGACACACTGTTTTGCTCCAGCTCCAACGCCCACATTGCAGAGGTTGTTGAAATGACTAAAATGTGCAGACACACTTCTTGGTATAGATTGCAGAAGCATGGAATCATAGAATTTTAGGGGTTGGAAGAGACCACTAGATAGTTAGTTTCCTTCCTTCCTTCCTTCCTTCCTTCCTTCCTTCCTTCCTTCCTTCCTTCCTTCCTTCCAGCAGCAGCAGCAAGAGCGCTCGTCCCCAAACACTATTTTATTGATCCCTGACTGGGAAAGCTTGTGGGAAGCAGAGAGGAAGCTGGTGGTATTGAGTATTCTCATGGGGGAAGCCGGGCAGGCACTTGCAGGGGGTGGGGAGCTGGAGCCTTTGAGGGAGGCGAAACCAGAAGTCATGCTCAGACCGCAGGCAACAGCGAGAGCACCAGCTGCTTTAGCTGCTTTAGCCACTGGGTGGGTAAAAAAAAATAAATAGAAAAATTGTAACAACGTGGCAGCAAAGGAAGACCAGGCTTTGGTCACAACTGCATGTGGAGGTGGGAACCCAAACAGAGGTCCCCCAACAAGATGAGGTTGTGCAGGTAACAGGCTGTCAAGAATACAGAGTTTTTTCTCATCTTCCTGGCTGCATACGGTGCGAGCAGGTAGATTATCTGCTTGACCAGGTGGCACAATTGCAAAATGATGTTGAAAGGCTGCAAACTGAACTAGAAAGGCTCAGGAGAACTAGAGAGGCTGAAATAGAGGCAGACAGGCTCAGTAGTCTGGACAACGGCTAAATAAGAGCCAGATTCAGGGGGTGCCTGTATCCTATAGTTCTAAGGTGGAGGACATAAGCCCAGGTAGAATGGGTGAGTGGAGCCAAGTGTAGGGCCATAGCAGAAAGCAGGTACCACCCTTACCTGGCACATCTTCCCAGTTGCCACTAAGTAATAGATGTGAGCCCCTATTGGAAGACAGCCAATCTAATAAGGATATACAGGATAGAGAACCCACAATGAAGGTCCTGGCAAAGCAGCATAAATCCAGGAAGGCTTACAGTACTATGATGACCTCCTCCACAAAGAAGAGAAGATTCCTACTTATTGGAGACTCGCTCCTGAAAGGGACTAGGGCCCAATGTGCAGAGTTGACCCCCATCATAGGGAATTCTGCAGTTTACCTCAAGCCGGAATCAGGGATATCACTAGGTTGCTCCCTAACCTGGTGAGATCAGCTGACTATAACCCATTGCTGATCGTCCAGACAAGTGGTGAGGAAGCTGTATTCCATAGCCTGAGGGGAATGAAGAAAGACCTTAAGGTATGAAGACTTTTGGTGAAAGACTCTGGGGCACAAATGGTATTCTGTTCATTACTTCAATTTCGGGGTGAGGAAACAGGCCAGAACAGAAGGACTCAGTCCATTAATGCCTGGCTATGAGACTGGTGTTACAGGCAGGGCTTTGGGTTCTTTCAGACACCAGACCCCTCCCACAAATGGGAGGGGTTTATCTCAGAGGGGAGAAAGGGTTCTGGGGCAGGAGCTGGCAGGACTCATTCAGAGGACTTTAAACTAGATTCGAGGGTGGGTGGGATAGTTGATGGGCGAGCACCAGTGGGACAGAGCTCTGGTCTTAATGAAAACCAGGTGGCCTCTCGCTGTCCTAGAGAGAAATCAGAGCACTCAGCTCGCTCCCTGAAATGCCTGTACACCAATGCACACAGCATGGGGAATAAGCAGGAGGAGTTAGAAATGTGTGTCCAGTCAGGGGATTACGATTTGGTAGCAATTACAGAGACCTGGTGGGACAGCTCTCATGACTGGAATGTGGTCATGGACGGCTATGTCCTTTTTAAAAGGGACAGGTCAGCAAGGCGGGGTGGAAGAGTTGCCCTCCATGTGAGAGAACAACTGGAATGTATTGAGTTCTGTCCAAGGGCAGCAGAGGAGAGAGTTGGGAGTTTGTGGGTGAGGATTAAGGGGCAGACTGGCATGGGTGACACTGTTGTGGGTGTCTATTACAGATCTCCAGATCAGATTGAGGAAGTTGATGAGGTTTTCTACAGGCAGCTGGCAGCAGCCTCACAGCTACAGGCCCTGGTTCTCATGGGGGATTTTAACTACCCAGATATCTGTTGGGAGACCAACTCAGACAGCCACCCACAGTCCAGGAGGTTCCTCCAGTGCATTGGTGACAATTTCCTGATGCAAATGGTGGAGGAGCCCACTAGGAGAGGTGCATTGCTGGATCTTGTCCTCACCAACAGGGCGGGTCTGGTTGAAGCAGTGAAGGTTGAGGGGAGTCTTGGTCGCAGTGACCACAATATGGTAGAGTTCAGGGTCTTGTGTGGTAGAATACTTAGCAGAATCACAACCCTGGACTTCAGGAGGGCCAACGTAGGCCTTTTCAAGCAATTGCTAGGGGAAATCCCATGGGGTGGGGTACTGGCAGGTAAAGGGGCTCAGGGTAGCTGATTAACATTCAAAGACTACTTTGAAGCACAGAAAAGAGCATTCTAACAGGAAGGAAGTCAAGGAAGGGAGCGAGAAGATCTGCATAGTTAAACAGGGAGCTGCTGGGCAAACAGAAGAGAAAGAAGGAAGTCTATAGGTCATGGAAGGAGGGGATGGCCACTTGGGGTGATTATAAGGCTCTGGTGAGAGAATGTAGGGATGCAAGTAGAAAGGCCAAGGCCTCCTTGGAATTAAACCTTGCAAGAGAGGTCAAAGGCAACAAAAAGGGCTTCTTCAAATACATTGCAGGTAAAACTAACACTAGAAGCAACGTTAGGACCCCTGCTGAATGAGGTGGGTACCCTGGAAACAGAGGATGCAGAGAAGGAAGAGATATTCAACACTTACTTTGCCTCTGTCTATACTTCTAGGGGTTGTCTTGACATTAAACCCCAGACTGCAGAAAAAGTTGAGGCAAGAGATGAGCCTGCCTTGGTTGATGAGGACTGGGTTAGGGATAATTTGAGCAAACTGGATGTACACAAATCCATGGGCCCAGATGGGATGCACCCGCGTGTACTAAGGTAGACGGCAGAAGTCACTGTTAAGCCACTCTCCATCATCTTTTCTAAGTGATAGGGATCAGTAGAGGTGTCTAGAGACTGGAGGACAGCAAATGTCACTCCAATCTTCAAAAAGGGAAAGAAGGAGCACCCAGGTCAGCCTCACCTCCATCCAAGGAAAGGTGATGGAACAATTTGTTCTAGAGGCTGTCTCCAGGCACATCAAGGACAGGAGGGTAGTTAGGGACATTCAGCATGGCTTTACAAAGGGAAAGTCATGCTTGACAAACCTGGTAGCCTTTTATGAGTGCATAACCAGGTGCATAGATGATGGCAGAGCAGTGGATGTGATCTATCTTGACTTAGGTAAGGCTTTTGACACAGTCTCTCACAGCATCCCCGCAGCCAAACTGAGGCAGTCTGGTCTGAGTGATTGGGTAGTGAGGTGGATTGTAAACTGGCTACAGGGTAGAAGTCAGAGAGTTGTGCACAATGGGACAGAGTCCGGTTGGAGGCCTGTATCTAGTGGAATGCCCCAGGGATCAGTGCTGGGACCAGTCCTGTTCAATCTATTCATTGATGACTTGGATGAGGGATTGGCATGCACTGTCAGCAAGTTTGCTGATGACACAAAGCTGGGTGGTGTCGCCGACACCCCTACAGACTGTGCTGCCATTCAGCGAGATCTGGACAGGCTGGAGAGCTGGGCTGAGAAAAATTTAATGAGGTATAACAAGGGTAAGTGTGGAGTCTTACATCTGTTCAAGAACAACCCCAGGTACCAGTATAGGCTGGGGACTGACCTGTTGGAGAGTAGTTTAGGAGAAAGGGACGTGGGGGTCCTGGTGGACAGCAGGATGCCCTTGAGCCAACAGTGTGCTCTTGTGGGCCAGAGGGCCAACAGCATCTTAGGGTGGATCAGAATGAGGGTGGTTAGCAGATCAAGAGAGGTACTTCTCCCCCACCACTCTGCACTGGTGAGACCACATCTGGAGTATTGTGTCCAGTTCTGTGCCACTCAGCTCAAGAGCGATGTGGAGTTGCTGTAGGGAGACTAGCATAGAACGAGGATGATGAAGGAGGTGGAGCACCTCCCTTATGAGGAGAGGCTGAGGGAGCTGGGTCTCTTTAGCTTGGAGAAGAGGAGGCTGAAGGGTGACCTCATTGATGTCTATAAATATTTGAAGGGTGGGTGTCAGTAGGACGGAGACAGGCTCTTCTCAATGTCATCTAGTGATAGGAACAGGGAATGGGTGTAAGCTGGAACATAGAAGTTTCCACAGAATTATCAGAAGGAACTTCTTCACTGTGAGGGTGATGGAGCACTGGAACAGGCTGCCCAGGAGGGCTGTGGAGTCTCCTTCACTGGAGACATTTAAGAGCCGCCTGGATGTGTTCCTGTGTGACTTGTTCTAGGTGATCCTGCTGTGTATTTCCATATTCTTGTATAGGGATCAAAAGAACTTTCCCTTTGCATAATAAAATTCTCTGCAGATATGTACCATTTATCTTTTCCTGCCATTCCCTCAGTCCCTTTCTAAAAACTGTCTGAGAAGAAAGAAAAAGGGACTTGGCCTTTTGCTTCAGGATGACAATAGAAATTATTTGAATTTCAGTCACTTTTACATTATTCTGGCAAAACTTCATTGACTAATGGAATTACAGTGGATTTATATCAGCATAATTGAGTGGAATCTAGTCTTGTGTGCTATAATGTAGGCTGATTTTTTTCCCCCAAGTCATAAATTAGGGCTTGTCCCATTACATTCTAACAGAATACTGAGGATTTTTCTCTTTCTACAGCGAATTAATGTCAGGTGAACTCACACACATTGCAAATCAGAAACAGTTAATAAAATACAACAAAGTCATTCAGTGACTCTTCAGCAAATATTTGGAATCAGTTGGTACCTCTAACATGAAGAAAACCTGTCCAAGTACAGTCTAGGTTTCAATCTTAGGCTGCACTGCATGGAGTTATTAGACTATCGTTATACCCGCAGATGGGTTTATTACCTTTAGCATAGGCTTGTTAGCTGGACAGTTTGGGCAGTGCTGGGAACAAACTCTGTATAGCAATACAAACTTAACCCTCACAGTACCAAACAGGAGTATGGCAAGGGCAGAGCAGGAGGGAAAGAAAGGGATGAAATTATTTCTGCATAAAGGAGTGCCAAATGTTAAAACTATAATTGTTTTACCTTCGCCTGCTCTATTCTAAGAACATATTAAATTCCCTGTCTGAATTGTTCGCTGTCTTACCAGTGTAAATTATTGAGTGAACCTTCAATTATGAAAGAACAGCAACTCATAATAGTTTAAGACAAAATAATATAGCCACAGAAGGCACATACACAAGGACAAGTAAGAAACATTCAGACAGACCCAAATCACGGCTTTCACTGAAATTTGTGTGGTACAAAAGTTTTTGTTGAATACAGGGAACATTCAAATAATTTTGTTAAAAAGCTTCTCTGCATCTTGCAGGATAAGCACAAAACCAAATCTGTTTATCCTTAGGCTTTGGATTTCTCCTGAAGATTTTTTAATGGAATCATTAATTATAGCTAACATGTTACAAAATATCCATCATTCTGTAGAGTGTGGGTTGGGCAGCCTGTTCCTCACGCAGGCGAAAGAAACCATAAGTAAAACCCCTTAAACTTATGCAAATGCAGAGAATCAGATAAAATACAATGTGGAAAGTCCTCTTGTTTTCTCATCAGCTCAGTTTATAGCATGAATAATAGAATGAATCTTGATCGAATACTGCATCCAGTTCTGGTGTCCACAACGTAAGGGCACTGAACTGTTGGCATGAGTCTAGAGGAGGCCACAAATATTATCCAAGGGCTGGAGCACCTTTGCTATGAGGATAAGCTGAAGGAGCCGGGGTTGTTCAGGCTGAGGAAGAGAAGACTCTGGGGGGACTTACAGCTGCCTTCCAACACCTGAAAGAGGAAAGCTGGGAGAGACTATTCACAAGGGTATCTAGTGATAGGTCAAGGTGAAATGTTTTTAAACTGAAGGAGAGTAAATTTAGACTAGATCTTAGGAAGAAGTTCTTCAGTACATGGTGGAGTTATTTTGGAATAGATTGCCCAGAGAGGTTGTGGGTACCCCTTCCCTGGAGGTGTACAAGGTCTGGAGGAATGAGTCCTTGAGCAACTACATCTAGTTGAGATGTTCTTGCCCTTGGCAGGAAGGTAGAAGCAGATGATCTCTGAGTTCCCTTCCAACCTGAGCCATTCTGTGATTCTATGACCCATTAACAAGTATACTCCCATGAGCACAGAGAATCATAGAATCATTAGGGATTGGAAGGGACCTCGAAGGATCATCTTGTCCAATCCCCCTGCAACAGCAGGAACACCTAGAACAAGTCACACAGGAACACATCCAGGCGGGTCTTAAACATCTCCAGTGAATGAGACTCCACAGCTCCCCTGGGCAGCCTGTTCCAGTGCTCTGTCACCCTCATTGTGAAGAAGTTCCTTCTGATATTTATGTGGAACCTCCTATGTTCCAGCTTACACCCATTGCCCCTTGTCCTATCACTAGGTGCCATTGAGCAGAGCCTGACTCCATCCTCCTGACATCCACCCTTCAAATATTTATAGACATGAATGAGGTCACCCCTCAGTCTCCTCTTTTCCAAGCTCAAGAGACCCAGCGCCCTCAGCCTCTCCTCATAAGGGAGGTGCTCCACTTCCTTCATCATCCTCGTTCCTCTATGCTGGACTCCTTCCAGCAGCTCTGTGTCCTTCTTGAACTGAGGAGCCCAGAACTAAGCAGAAGAGGCAGCATTGTCTATCTCAAAATAGGAAAAATTCCATGTTTGCATAGTTAACAATATATTTCTGTACAAACTGGCAAGCTTTACTACACCTAGAGTGATACTTAGTTCTGTGGCCCTCTGCACCTGAACTTACAGTGGTGCTCTACAGCACAAACTGTTGGCTGAACTAATTGCACTGAAAGTTTCAATGTGCTTCCAGTCATCTGGCAAACTCCAATCACAGAACCATAAAATCCCAAGGAAGATAAGTCCTCCCAGGTAGTAAACCTAAACCACAGTTATTTCACACTCCCACAGCCAGTGACGTCAAAGGCAATGGAACTGTGTGTGCCCACATCACCTAGAGACTGTGAAAGGGGTTGAATTACCATCCATGGATGTGTTTCAAAGTCATGTAGATGTGGAGCTCAGGAACACAGTTTAGTGGTGGGCTTCAGACAGTCAGGGTAATGGTTGGACTTGATCCATGCATGATCAATTCAAAACATCTGACAGAAGGCGGGGTGAAGATAAAACATTCTACCACAGTTAGCTCTGGATTGAGGACTCCAGTCTGAAACATACACAGGAATGATCTACATACCCAAAAATCATACTCAATGACTAAAAGCCTAATTTCATAGCAATCCTTTCTTACAAACCAGTGCAATGATTCCAGTGTTTTACATGTAATTAGTAAAAGAAAAGAAATATTTTTTACAGTAAGTACATTGTAAAATTTGGTTTGAATTGGATTTGATTTCTGGTTTGAACTGTTAAATTTTAAAACTGTATTTTCGCTCTAGTTGCTGATATTGTATCTGCTGGAGCCCATGTGCCTGTTCTCAGCTCTTCATTCTTGTTTCTGCAGCTCACATCTCAGGTTCATCCAATGTGAATCAAAGTGATTCAAGTTCTGGAAATACTGCTCTGTGTGGCTGGATACTGATGATCCTGCCTGATGATTCTGTTTAATCGGTATCCAAATGTTACACACACAGGATAAATTCTAGGAGCCTTTCTAAATGTTATGGTCTGATGAGGGATTTCTCTGCTGTGCAGGAGCTATATCAGCCAGCTTGGCTAATCTTCTATATCCAGATATGGTCCAGGAATCATCTTGGATTAAGAAAAAGCACACCAACTGGTTTTACATATACAGCCTCCTCAAGACTAACCTATCTGCTCACCTGCTTTTAGTCCTCTGGCACCTTGTTTTCAGGTCCTTCCCTTGGGTACATCCAGCTTAGCCATGTAGCAAACGCTCAGTCTAGAGTCATAGAATAGAATCAGAGAGTGGCTAGGGTCAGAAGGGACCTTAAAGATCATCTAATTCCAACCCCTCTGCATAGGCAGGAACAACTTCACTAGATCAGGTTACTCAGGGCCTTTAACACTTCCAGGGATGAGGCAGCCACAAATTCCTTGGGCAACCTCTTCCAGCATCTCACCACCCTCACAGGAGGGAATTTGTTTCTAACGTCTAATCTCTTCAAGTCTGTAACCATAGCCCCTTGTCCTCTTGCTACACACCCATGTAAAAAGCCCTATCCCAGCTTTCTTGTAGGCTCCCTTCAGATACTGGAAAGCTGCTGTAAGGTCACCTGAGAGCCTTCCTTCTCCAGCTTGAACAACCCCAGTTTGTTCAAACTGACCTCACAGGGGAGGTACTCCAGTCTTCTGATCATTTTACTCTCCTCTGGACACATTCTAGGAGCTTGTCAGAGACTGAATCTATAATTGATTATTGACTCAACATTGTTTTTTGGCCTGTGAGTGGGCTCAATTGATGATTCTGTCTCTATTGCCCTGTTTCAAGCAAGGCAGCAAGAGGCCCCCTTCCCTGGCTACTTAGTGAGAAACCACAAACTTGTAAGCCAGCCTGCATGGTCAAAACAGGAAAGCCCCAAGACCCCTTTTACCCTTTTGAGGGTAGAAGCTCTGAGAGCTAGCTGCTTGGATGAGCAAAACAGGAAAACCACTGAAGAACCAACAAGAAGTCAAGGCAGTGAAGTGAAAAGCCCAACTTCCACCCTCAACACCCACCTGGCGAAGACCTCTACTTGGCAAATAACCCTATTTCCAAGGTCCTGTTTGCATAACACCACCTCCTCAGTGAAAAGGCATGCGTATATATTACTAGAACAAATAAATATGCTTTTCACTTGCCCCTCGTTGAATAGTCCCCACCCCCAGAACAACTGAACAACTGGAAAACTGGACAGTCATTGGGATGCCAGTGACTTCAAGGTGGACCCTGTGAGACACTGAGGGATCCTTTGTGGTAAAACTTTCTCTATCGCTTGCAAATTTTCCATAATTCTGCTTTCTTCCCTCTGTCCACTTTCTTTTCTGTCCTATCTACTATAAGTAAGTTAGTTTAACAAAAACCTTGATGTGTGCATTGCATTTGACCTTGTTTGCCTCTCAGTTTCGTCCTTGGGATCTTTTGAACCTTTCCTGATCCACCTAACCACCTAATGGAATGGACAGAGCTCTATATCCTTCTGATGTTGAGGACTCCAGAACTGGACACAGTACTCCAGATGGGGTCTTACAAGTGCAGAGTAGAAGGGGACAATCACCTTTCTCAGCTGACTGTCAGTGCTTCTTTTGATGCAGCCCAGGACACAGCTGGCTTTCTGGGCAAGGCTTTCTTGGCTTTCTTGGTTTAGGGAAGCTATTCCCAACAGCCCACAAAAGCCTGTAGATATTTTTTCTTGATTTATCACATTCACTATAATCGCTAGTGAAATTATATATCAAAGACCCTTTTGGCAATCTGAGCTATAAATGATACTAAGTCAGGACAAGGAGATAGAGCATGGGTAAATCAACTGAGCATAACAACATCTGCCTTGTTCTGCATTGCATTGGATTAAACCAAAGAGTTTGCCTCCCTAGTTCTGGTGTCTCCTTCTTTCTCACCATTTTACTCTTCTCTTTGTCATCTCTCCCCGCATTCAAAATAACCAGTGTAGCCCTGTTCATCTTCCTTTCCCCTAACTTCAGAGTGGTAGTCCTGCCTCTCCTTTCCTTACTTATGCTTTACACATTTGTGTTCCCCTGCTACGAGCCCTGGTCACCCAGTGCTTATATCACAGCTGAGAACAAAGTTTCCTCTCTACAAACACACATTACTTCTGCTGAAGTACCAAGACCCAGACTGCTGACGCTCCAGAGGAATTCGAGGCAAGAGAGGAGCCTGCCCTGGTTGATGAGGACTGGGTTAGGGATAAGTTGAGCAAACTGGATGCACACGTACTAAGGGAGATGGCAGAAGTCATTGCTAAGCCACTCTCCATCATCTTTTCTAATTTACGGGCATCAGGAGAAGTACCTAGGGACTGGAGGATAGCAAATGTCACTCCAATCTTCAAAAAGGGAAAGAAGGAGGACCCAGATAACTATAGACCAGTCAGCCTCACCTCCATCCAAGGAAATGTGATGGAACAATTTGTTCTAGAGGCTGTCTCCAGGCACATCAAGGACAGGAGGGTAGTTGGGGACAGTCAGCATGGCTTCACCAAGGAAAGTTGTGCTTGACCAACCTGATAGACTTTTATGAGTGCATAACCAGGTGGATAGATGATGGCAGAGCAGTGGATGTGGTCTGTCTTGAACAGTGCTGGGACCAGTCCTATTCAATCTATTCTTTGATGACTTGGATGAGGGATTAGGGTGCACTGTCAGCAAGTTTGCCGATGACAAACAGCTGGGTGTTGTCGCCAACACCCCAGCAGACTGTACTGCCATTCAGCGAGACATAGACAGGCTGGAGAGCTGGACAGCAGATCAAAATATGTACTTTTCCTCCTCTACCCTGCACTGGTGAGACCACATCTGGAGTACTGTGTCCAGTTCTGGGCCTCTCAGTTCAAGAGGAATGTGGAGATGCTGGAGGGACTCCAGTGTAGAACAACAAGGATGATGAAGGAAGTGGAGCATCTCCCTTATGAGGAGAGGCTGAGGGATCTGGGTCTCTTGAGCTTGGAAAAAAGGAGACTGAGGAGTGACCTCATTAATGTCTATAAATATTTAAAGGGTGGATGTCAGGAGGATGGAGCCAGGCTCTGCTCAATGTCGTCTAGTGATAGGACAAGGGGCAATGGGTGTAAGCTGGAACATAGGAGGTTCCACATAAATATCAGAAGGAACTTCTTCACAATGAGGGTGACAGAGCACTGGAACAGGTTGCCCAGGGGAGCTGTGGAGTCTCCTTCACTGGAGACGTTTAAGACCCGCCTGGATGTGTTCCTGTGTGACTTGGTCTAGGTGATCCTGCTGTTGCAGGGGGATTGGAATAGATGATCTTTTGAGGTCCCTTCCAATTCCTAATGATTCTATTATTCTGTGATTTCTGATCCAACATCCACTATTCTAAGGTTCTCGGATCTGCCATCCCCAATTTGATCAAGCAAGACTCAGCAGGACTGATGTCTACTGGCTTAAAGGGGTTTAATACAGACATTTGCTTTCAGAGACCATAGTTTCCATGTTCACATCATTCAGATAGACAGAACTGGTTTAGCTACAAGAAATTAATTATGCTCATGACCAGCAGTGGTGAGCAGGGTTGTTGCCAGCCCATGAGCAGTGTCAGGTATTTCTTATTCCTTATTTATATATGACATTTCATTCTTTGTCTAATGTACAAAAGACTGGATAAATATATGGATGACAAAGATTTGCACCAGAGATAAAAGGAAATGCCAGACAAAACCCTTAAACACCAAGAAGAAAATATCTAAAGCCTTTTTCATAATCTATGTTAAATCGTTCTGAAAAGAAATCCATTTGAAACAGAGGCATTTGCCTTCAATTTGTGCTTCATCTGATGAGGTACCATAAATGTTTGAATTGCTTTAGCAGTGAATCACTAAGCACTGTAGCTGTTCTCATTCAGAATATCTCTGTCAATGCATGTGTTGCTGACTCACCTTCTGGACAGCATTGCAAAGCTCCACTATAACTGCAAGCCAATGTTAATAGCACTCCTGGGAGTCAGGAAATGTTTAACAGGTAAACATCTAGTATCTGTGATGTGTTTTTGAAGTTCAGTGTTAGTGCTTGGAGAGATCCACAAGACATGCCAGCTCTGACCTCAGGCAATGAAATTAATCAGGAATTGTGGTTGTCTATAATGTGGCAAATTGAATGGCTCATCTGGCACAGTGCTGCACTCATGGGTATGGAAATCCCTCAGCTGCTTAAAATGACATTTCTGAAGTTCTGGACAGTTCCAAACCACATTCTTGCTAGAACTTACTTTGTTGTTACAAATTATAAAGTTAGATTTTCATAATCCTGGTCAAGTATAGTGAACACACTCTTTTTTTTCTTCCAGTATTCCTCACAGATAGCTACTTCTAGTCCTTATTAGACCTTGTCAGGCACTAACTGTGGCACTGAACTCAACAGCCAAGGTGGATCAAGAGGTTCGCCTTGCAAGTCTTCTGCTCCCAGAGCACCATCCTCACTTTCCTGTCTGAGATGCTGAAGTTTTTGTCTCTCTGAGCCCTCTGACAACGACGGTGTTAAAGGACGAGGAAATATACTGCAACCTAATTCTGGTGTAATAAAGCATTGTCATGATGCTCCACCTACATATCCATTCATTGTTAATTAAGCTGGACAGAACTGGGTGTTGATGTTGCTGGTGGTGCCCAAGGTAGCTTGGATAGACTTCCAAGGCACAGCATTATGTTGTGCAGATGCACACAGAGGCAAAACTGAAGAAAATATATGAGAAAAAAGAATGATGAGGGGTGAAAGAGCACTTTGCTTCCAAATGCCATGATCAATATCACTCAATAGAACAAGAAACAAGAAATATAGTCTTCCATTGTCAAAGCCACCGTGCTTTTCAGACAGATAAATGACCGTGTCGGTCAATAGAACTGCAAGGAGAGGCAATTTAGGAGGAAACATTTCAAACTGGTTGAAACAGGTTGAGGACAAGATATGACCTTCAGGAAAAGGTTTTTTTGGAGATAGATTTCAACACCTACAGGAAAATAAACAGAACTTTTCTTTCATTATATAGGTTCTGTAGACTTCTACAGAAAATGAAATTGTAAGTTTACAATTCAAGAATTGCAATTAAAATTTCCTCTTTGCCCCTAAAACTAAAAACTGAATGTGACAACAGGTTTCTCAAACAAGTAACTAAGTTGCTTTTCATCTGATCCCTATTTATTACTCCAAGGAGAAAGAAAATTGCTCTTTGTACAGAACAATGTTTTGGTGAGAAATAAGCAATGGGTAGAAAATGCATTTTGCTTCCCAAAACTGTGTGGTACAATGAGACATCATTCAAATTTGGTTTTGAAGTGTTATAATCTGTCAATTAATTCAGGGCTCAATGATGCAGATTCTTGCTCATTCCAGAAATCCCATCTGCTTTCTCAAGCGAATACAGTTTTGGAGGACGTAGGATTTTTACCTGCAGATTGAGAAGGAGGCTTTTAATTCCTGCAAAAGAGAACTGCCATAAAGGAGGTCATTCATTTTTCTTAACAGCATTATGCTGGCATAATTATTATCTTTCCTTACTAATATGGTCAGGTGTGTAGTTTAGTAAAGATCTGTAGAGAAACTTTTCTTCCCTCTGAAGATTTTGCCACTCAAAATGTAAATACTCCTTGATTTCATGTAGCACTTGGCATTTTCAAGTTATTCATTTTGTACAATAATGAGTCAGACTGTGACAGGGTAATGTCTGGGTTAGAGCAGCTCTTATGCCTGCAATTACAGATTACAAGTGTTCCTGGATAATACAGACATTTCCACCCCCCATTTTTAACATTATATAATTCACCCAAAATCTGTTTTGGAATCTATGATCCTCATCAATTCAATAGCTAGAGAATTTTATCATATCTTCCATTACAAATTAACTTTCCTTTCTATCTTAATGCTAGGAAAACCTTAATTGTGGGACTGAAACCTTACTTAAAGCTCAATGAAGATCAGATCACACTACTTGTACTGTAGAAAGCAACCTATTGTGGGTAATAGCAACACCCAACTGCACTGTCCAGTGCCGACATTACAAGTAAGAAATCCATTCCAGTTTTCAAACACTCTCTGATTTATAAACAATTTAATCCTAAAATAAATTATCTTACACTTTCTCCAGGCTACAGAAAGCTTTGCTTATTTATAATCCTGCATTATGGTGACAGTTATTTCTCTTGGTCTGCCTTTTCTACCTGTAATTCTTCATGTCATTAAAGGAAGTCCTGCCTCTGGCCAGACTAGTGAGGAATATAAATAGTCGTTCTTTGATCCATAATGCCTGCAAGCAAAATGGTGGTCAAATGCCTCATACATAGTCTACAGACCAGTATAAAAATTGAGTAGAGGAGTGCAATAGATTTGTAGTTATAAAGGAAAACACAGCAAAAGTTTCCATACACATAACTGACCTGTAAGTAACAGAATTAATTTTCTGAAAAGACCCTTTAATGCAGGTGTTATAGCTCCTGACGTTAGTTCCAAGCGTGGGTCTTCACAGAGTCATGATCTGATATAATTCCTACTTTCCCAAACCTGACACTGCTTACATTTTACCTATCTGCATCTCTTTTTCCCCTGTTAGTGTGCTTTTACATTTCTGATTAATTGTGAATTTATAGGTCAAGCGTATCAAATTAACTGCAAACCATCTGGCCAAAAACCACACAAAAGCATTCTGTTACTCCTTTGAAGATTCCAGGATGGAAATGTTTTCCCTATGGGTTTGTATAATTCTAAAAATAGAAGACAGTTTATCTGCAATCTTACAGTCTAATTCACCATTCTGGACACGGAAGTTGTGTCCATTAATCAGGGCTTAGACTCCTCACACAGAGGCAGCAAACTGTCCATGCGTATTCACTCTTACCAAACATTCCGAGCACACATGTTGCCTTTGACCACATTGGTTTTAGCAAGAATTAAACTCATCTGCCATTGTTTTTCAATAGGAGATAGTTGCCCTTTTTTTTCCCAATGCTCTCTTTTTTATTACATTGAAAATATTCTCACCGTGCTTAGTGTTTCTGAGTAAGTCACATACATATACACGCCTAGGTTTCTGTATGTATATTTCACCTCAGAAATTTCAGCGCATAAGAAGCAGGCTTTGGCCACTTGTCTGGAGTTTCCAGATGTCCGGCAGCTCTGATGAAGGAGGAGCTCTGGCCAGGTTCCAGCCATCTGGAAATCCCAAATGTACAAGACACCGCTCTCACAGAAATGAATAGCACAAACATTTTGGAGTTTAATGTGCCCTGGACAAGCTGGACTCACTGCAGAGTTGTCTGGCACATGCATGTTCATTTACATTTAAGAAATAGAAAGATATACGAGAGTACTATGTATTACTATGTGTAATGAGGTACAGTAGAGATTTTACAGAGGTACCTCTGTGAGTGTATAAGCATTTCAGGGAATACGTGGGCTTTTACCAAGCCCGAAAAAGCATAAATAAATAAAGCTGTCAGTGCTGCAATTAACTGTGATACTCCTAGTTAGGCTGGATTGGATTTCTGCAGCATACATGAGGAATGAGGATGAGTGTCCTGCTTTTATTAAAGTCAGAAGACCAGCTGGAGCCCAAGGGACTCAAAAAGGTATTTTTTTTTGTCAGTGCTAGACTTGTTTTCAGTGATGAAGGCAGACAAGTGAATTGAGGAAGATCATACCTTCATTCCTGATTGCCTGGGCACTAGTATTGACCAACAATGTCAGCAAACCCCAAATAAACAGCAGCATTCTCAACCACAAAGCAAAACATTTAAGAACTGGTTACTTCATACAATCATAGAGTGGTTGGATTTTTGAATCCTTTGAGGAAAGGACCGCAGAAATCATCCAGTTCCAACCCCCTGTCATGGGCAGGGACACGTCTCACCAGATCAGGCAGCCCAGGACTCCATCCAACCTGGCCTTGAACACTTCCAGGGATGAACCAGCCACAGCCTCTCTGGGCAACTGGTTCCAGTGCCTCAGCACCATCACAGGGAGGACTTGGTTAAGATAGGGGAGGATGGAGAAGGTGAGAGCACAAATAGGGCACCTGGTATCTGCAGGCCAGGAAGATTTGACACCAAGAAGAATGAAAAGTAGAGAAGTGCCACCCTCAGGAACAGATAAAACGAATAGAGAGCAAGTTATTTGCAGGAGGCTGTGGGAAACACAGTGGACGATACAGAAACAACACTCAGCCAAGCAGGGGAGTACATATTCTCAAGGCTCCAAAATGTACTTGGCAGGCCTGGAACAAGCCACCTGCTTCCTTTTTAAATTTTCTCTCTCTTGTTTTAAATTTTATTTTATTTTTAAGTTGCCTTCCTGTCTAAACTGCTGGGTTTTGTCGGCAAAGGGACCACCCATGTTGTTTCTTTTCAGTATGACCTGCGGAACACAGCAATCGCAGCAGTGCCTTGCGGAAATGGCTGCACATATATATCTGCATTTGGTTTCATAATACCCAATTTGAGTGAAACCTGGAACTTGGTGTTCTTTAAACTGTTGTTTAAAAGCCAGGCTAAATGGACTGGTGTCTTAGGATCACCTCAGGTCAGGAGCACTCAGGATGTGGTGTGGAGGTAAATATGGGCAGAAGATCACTCATCTTTGATTAGATAATTAGAAATTCAATTGTAATTTTGTTCCTTGGCTCCTTGTAGAAACAGTCAGTGAAGTGCGATGTAGAAATTCAGGCCAGGTTTAGAAAACTCAATCTCAGACATAAGAATTGTGATGGAGAGTAAACTCAAACATGACAATAAAAGTCAAACTAAGAAAAATATTGCTTGATCTTGACTGCAACCTCTTTTGGCTTCCTCCACAAACGTGTGTTCCACATGTGAAACAGACTTGTTTCACGTGCTTCTTTTTCCAGAGCAGTTCATAAGATGATAATGGCTTTCCACTTCTCATGCTCTTCATGTAATAAATGTGTTTGGGATCCCTGAAATGCCTTCTAAGCAGAAAAAAGGATTTATAGAAAAACAATGTATTTGAGATTGTGCCTCATACCAGGAAAATGCAGTATTGCTCCATAAACTGCGGGATGACATTGACCTCTGGGATCCACTGAATTCAAAGCTAGTTTTACTTGCTCTGCAATTTTAGGGCATTTCCCTGATTCTAATTTGCTCTGGCCTCAATTTTGGAGTCCAAACTGTTGTGTGAACTTGGAACTCCAGCTTGTGGAGTGTCCATTTGATCTTTTGTTATACATTGTTCCTGTTTTGCACAGGCTCTGTCTTTAACCCAGGGACAAGCACTTGCCTCCAGGGACCTGGCACAGGCATGGAGTGGCTCTGCTGGAGGTGGACTCTTCCAGTACAAGGTAAAGAACATGTAAGATGCTCCTAATGTAGCCTTGGAGCTGGAAGCTTGGTGAGGATGAAGCAAGGTCTCTCCTGAACCTCCTAAGTCCTAAAGAGCCCCCACTCTCTCAGAAACAAGGTCACCCCTCAGCCTCCTTTTCCTCAAACTAAATAGTGCCAGGTCACTCAACCACTCTTAAAGGTCTTTTGCAACATAATCAATTCTGTGATTGTGTTATTCTATGACACAGTTTGAGAAGAGTTGCCAAGCCGTGTAGTTACATGACATAATCAACCTCACCTAGGTAGGCTCACCAGGCTAAAGGAGACAGCACAACTCATGCTATGAATATCAGACTCCGCTCAAATATAACACAGGTCAATCATCATTAACACTAAACAAAAATCCCCACAGAATCAGTGGCCGTCAGAGCAAGGGCAAGACTTGGATATGGCTGACATTTTTCCTGTTGACCCTCCCCCACTGATATGTGGAAGGGATGAATCTACAGGGCAGGAGGGAGCAACAGCAGCAAAGCCTCAGCAGTTGCTATCAAGGGACAACTTCAGTAGCTTGACCCAATTTGCATTCAAAGCAAAAGCATCTGAGTTCCTTCAGGCAGAAACAGAAGCACATGGCTCCCTAGGAATTACTCCTCCCTGTGTTTGCACATGTAGGGCAGGTGATGTCAGCACTTACCCCTACATCCAAGTGGATCACCCAACTCATGAGGGAAGGGACAACTGCAGCACAGGGCAGTGAACCAACAGTTCATGCACAAACCGTCCTTACAACTGCATTATTCTCCTTCTGAGAGAATAACGAAAAAGACAAGGGAAGATCAATATTTCTTAAGGTGACAGTATTTTAAGTGGACTTCACTTTGGAGTCCTTAAGGATTTTACAAACTGCTGAATTCACAGTTTACAAGTGTATTAGTATTATAGGGGGGCCTTCAAAGGACATCAAGTCTAACCCTCTTGCTCAAGCAGGATAGAAATTACTGAAAAGCATAACTGCCTAAAAGCCTAAATCCAACTCATAAAAATGCATCCAGATGGGTGCTAAAAATCTCCAGCAACTTGGACTCCACAATCTCCCTGGGCAAACCAGTCCAATATTTAATAATCCTCATTGTAAAGAAGTTTTTCCTCATATTGAGGTGAAACTTCCTGTGTTCAAGCTGGCATCCATTACCTGTTGTCCTGTCTGATGCAATTGAGAAGAGAGTATTCCTTTCTTCTTGACACCCAGCCCTCATCTATTTATGGACAGTAATTCAATCCCCTTGTAGCCTTCTGTTGTCCAAACAAAAAGTTGCAATTTTCTCAGTCTCTCTTCATAAAGCAGTTGTTCCAGACCCCCAATCATTCTCGTAGCAGTGTATTGAACTCTCTTAATTAATTCTCTAACCCTCTTGAATTGGGGAAACCAGAACTGGATACAGGATTCCAGGTGCAGCCTCACTAAAGCAGAATAAATGAGTGGAATAACTTCCCTTGATCTGGTAGACACACACACCTTGATACATCCCAACACCCTATTGGCCTTCTTGACCACAAAAGCCCATTGCAGATCCATTCTTAGTTTGTTATCCACAAAAACTCCAAGATCACTCTCCCCAGGGAACCTCTCTGGCTGGTCCTTACCCAATGTGTATTGATGCATCCCATTATTCCTTCCCAAGTGAAGGACTCTATATTTGTTTTTGTTAAAACTCATTGAATTCCTCCTAACTCAATTCTCCAGCTTGTCCAAATCTTCTTGAACAGTTGAACGGCCACTAGGTGAATTGGCCAATCCACTGAGTTTGATATCATCAGCAAACTTGCCAAGTAGACATTTTATTCCATCATCAATATGATTAATGAAGATATTGAACAGCACTGGACCCTGGACTGATCCCTGGGGGACACCACTAGTTACAGGTCTCCAGCTAGCCTCTGAACCAGTAACCACCACTCTCAGGTGGAATTACTCTTAATTTCTAAGCTTATTTATGAGGATGTTATGGGGGACTGTATCAAAAGCCTGCCTAAGATCAGGGTAGACCACATCAACTGGTCTTCCATCATCCACCTATTCAGTTACAACATTATAGAAGGCTATTAAATTATTCCAACACTGTTTCCCCTTGGAAAATCCATGCTAACTAATATTGATTACCCTTGTATCTTTTATATCCTTAGAGATGACCTCTAGAATTTATCACTCCGTCACTTTTCCAGGGAGGGAGGTGAGGCTGACTGGTTTGTACTTGCTTGGACATTCCTTTTTACCTTTTTGGAAGAGTGGAGTAATATTAGTGTTCCTCTAGTCCTCAGATACCTCTCCAGTTGATCATGACTTTCCAAAAATGATGGAGAGTGGTTTAGCAACAACATCAGCCAGTTCTCTCAACCCTCTTGGGTGCATCTCATTAGGCCCCATAGACTATTCGAGACTTGTGTGGTAGTTCTGTCAAGTCAGTATTATTTGCATTTTACATTAGAGAGGACAAAGGTAGCAGGACTTTGGGGTGTTAGTTTTGGCCATTCTCAGGACTGCCTTTGAGATTTTCAGTGGATCTTGAGAATTTCTACTGTTAACCCAAATGCACTGCCAGCCACAGAATGCTGGCACTTGAAACTTATTTTTAATACAGCAGGTAACTAAATCAACAAAGGCATATGGAGGACTATTTTTGTTGAAAAGAACATTTTAGAATGGATGTGATTTGCATATGGTTTCATATAAATGAAGATGAAATTTGTTTCAGAATGGGAATTTTAGAAAATAAAGCACATAATTACTTGTGTTGACATTAAGAGGTAATCCCTGCCCTAGACTCTTGAAAATATAGCAAGAAGACAAGCATCTGATGGGAAAATACATATCATCCCAGAAAAAAAAAAAAAGAAGAAATAATAAAGAAATGCTGGTCAGCATATGAACAGTGGCCTGAGCATCTTTGTCTAAATACTGAATCCTCAACTCTCATGAGTTATGCACTTGATGTGGGACTGTGCACAGAAAGCAGCATAAAATTCTGGCTGGAAGCATATGATGGTTTTTTCCCCCTCATTAATAAAAGAATTTGAGACCCTATCTTGTCAGGAAAGAGTCCAAACACTACAGCAATCATCCTTTGAATACCTCAGATGCTAATCTTGTTTTCATTAACGGTATGTCAGTGATTTGCAGATTCAACTACAAAGACTGTGATGATTTCATGTTAATGGGTTTTTAAGTAAAAAGGTAAGACTTTAATCAAAGTCTGGAGAAATATATGCTGAATTATTGTGATGTATGTATGACTGAAAAGAAGTGTTGAAAAGGAAAGAGATTTCTTCCCTGGAAGAAACATAGAGTCAAGGTAAAATATGCCTGAAGATGCTCTGAATGACTGCTTTTATTTTCATTCTCTACATTTGTCTTCTTCCTGTGGGAAATAAGCAATTTGTCTGGAACAAGTATTTAGAATCCATAATTTGATGCTATAAATGGAAACTTCCAGAGGAAAGCGAGTCAGTCAGGGTACCCTTGGTAGCTGCTAGGGCAGAGAATTATCTTCCAGGTTAGAAAAACTAGTTGGACGTTTTCTTTTTCTCCCAGACTTGCAAATGTAGTTGTAATGGACAGTAGCACTGAAACTTGAATTTCAGTTCATATCTGAGGTGTGTATATATAAGGTTTGTATAATTTCAGTTCATGTTTATAATTTCAGGGACTGTGTGTAAATAAATCAGCTACTGCAATGCAGAAGAGTAATTTTGGACATATTCTGTGGTGCCTTTGGCTGTTTCTGTACCAGGAGACATCTGACAAATTATTCCTCTGTGTATTCGAGTCCTTTTGCCAGAAAAGAGATGAGCAGCGGCCATGGATGGCCCTGTGTCCCACTGATCTCTAAGAAGAGCGTGGGCTACTGGGGGCAGTAAAAAAAACAAAGCAAAACAGAACAGCTTGAAACTTGTTCTCTCCTGTATAAGACAAAGATCATCTATGGATCATAGAGCTGTAAAAATAGTTTCAACCTACTTGTGCCTTTCTTAGCTCTCTGGTCTTATGATAGAGCCTATTTGTGCCCAGAGCTGAGCAGCTCTCGAAAGGAATAGCTCTTCCTGAAAGCTTTGCACAAATCGGTGATATAGTGGGTTGAGATGGTCAAATGTGAAGCCAAAGCCCTTGTTTTGCAGCCAACCTTTGCCCCCCAGCACAAGCACTCCCATTCCTGAATAGATGTTGTCCATGAATACCCATGATCCATCTCTAGTTTTTTGTGAACCCTCCTTCGCAACAAACTTGTCATCTGAGCAGAAGCCCTGTGGAAATCACCCAGCCACAAGTAGGTCTGTGTGTGGTGACCAATTAGCGCTGAAAAACAGAACTTTTGCTTACATCTTTGGGAAAATTTTAAAAAACCCCTGAGACTGGGTGTCACTGCTGAGCATGTCGGGGGTGGGGGTGTTCAATTCTTTTCAACTTCCACTGCTCAGTTAATGAATCCAAGCAAGTTATTCGTTGCTATTTTGTTTACCAGGCTTGAAAGGACTGAGAGCCTGCAGTGACATGCTGGATTATGTCGATCTCATTAGCATTTCATTAGTCCTCTACTTCTTCTCATTAAAATCTCAACCTCATGTAATTTCTCTGCATCTCTCCAAAGATAAGCAAGAAGGTTCAGATGCAGGGAGTTAATGGAGTTAGGTTTCTTCCCAGTTTCTGAGGTGCACTTGCTACAGGCACTTGCTGAGCTCTGTCAAGCTGATATTTTTAATAATACACTATGTTCTTATTAGTCCTCATGCCTGTGAATCACATTGAGCTGAAAGAAATTTCCAGCAGTTGGAGCCTCCATGCACAGCTTGGTGTGACTTCCCTAGCAACGGGGATCTAATGTGACAGGGCTCTGTGCAAAATGTACATCTCAAAAGTCTGCCCTGACCTTTTGAAAGTTGTGTCTTTTGGGGTGACAACCACAGGGCTGTGCTGGATCTGGAGGGTCCCCTCCTGCTTGCGCAAATCAAGAGAAGGCTTGCTCTCTGATTCAGCTGTCAGAGAGGTCAGGCACTGCCTACCAGGCAACAACAGCTGCTCTGATTTCTAGGATACGAGATCCCGCATTCTCCCAATGTCCTCCACATTCCACAATCAATATATTAAAATATTAAACATCTGACTATTCAGAGAAGCAATAACTACAGCCTCCCCTTTCGAAAAAGATACTTCAATAAAGAATAACTAATCCTAAGAAAAAGACGGGACACCATGAGCAAAGAACTGTTCTTGTCTCCTTTATGGTGCTGCCCAAATGGCTGCAAGTTCTAGGCAGAATTTAGAAGTGCGTATAGTATTTTAGATTCCTTTTCAAGTGATGCACAACATCTCCTATGACAGGATTGGGGGGGAGGGGGTCAAATTTCTTATTGGTCATGAATCTTCCTGCCATCGCTCATGATTTTTCCTTAAGAAAGGATACAAGGCTGTTTTCTAAGCACTGTAATAGCTACAGTCTGCTTGGTACCAAACAGCAGGTTTCAAGAAGAAAGACAGTTTCAGAGTCACTCTTAGGATAAGAACCGTGGGATAAGAGCCATTATCTAACATAATCCATATCAGGAAACATTTCTGGTGTTAGAATAACATAATTCTATGTTAAACTTCTCAGGTTTTTAGCCTTTAAGGAACCAGTTACCAATGACCAGCGAATGCTTGATTAAGGGGTGTATTTATCATAGAATCATAGAATCATTACGGATCGGAAGGGACCTCGAAAGATCATCTAGTCCAATCCGCCTGCAACAGCAGGATCACCTAAACCAAGTCACACAGGAACCTGTCCAGTCGGGTCTTGAACATCTCCAGAGAAGGAGACTCCACAACCCCCCCGGGCAGCCTGTTCCAGTGCTCTGTCACTCTCACCGTGAAGAAGTTCCTTCTCAGGTTGATGTGGAACCTCCTATGTTCCAGCTTACACCCATTGCCCCTTGTCCTATCACTACATGACACCGAGAACAGCCCAGTGCCATCCACCTGACACCCACCCCTCAAATATTTGTAGACATTAATGAGGTCACCCCTCAGTCTCCTCTTCTCCAAGCTGAAGAGACCCAGCTCCCTCAACCTCTCCTCATAAGGGAGGTGTTCCACCTCTCTTATCATCTTTGTTGCCCTACGCTGAACTCTCTCCAGCAGCTCCACATCCCTCTTGTACTGAGGAGCCCAGAACTGGACACAATACTCCAGGTGTGGTCTCACCAGGGCAGAGTAGAGGGGGAGAAGAACCTCTCTTGATCTGCTAACCACCCCTCTTCTAATCCACCCCAGGATGCTGTTGGCCCTCTTGGCCACAAGAGCACATTGCTGGCTCATAGTCATCTTGTTGTCCACCAGGACCCCCAAGTCCCTTTCCCCTACACTACACTCCAACAGGTCAGTCCCCAGCCTATACTGGTACCTGGGGTTGTTCTTGCCCAGATGCAAGACTCTGCACTTACTCTTGTTATAGCTCATTAGATTTTTCTCTGCCCAGTTCTCCAGCCTGTCCAGATCTCGCTGAATGGCAGCACAGTCTGCAGGGGTGTCGGCGACACCACCCAGCTTTGTGTCATCAGCAAACTTGCTGACAGTGCATGCCAATCCCTCATCCAAGTCATCAATGAATAGATTGAACAGGACCGGTCCCAGCACCGATCCCTGGGGCACTCCACTAGATACAGGCCTCCAACTAGACTCTGTCCCATTGACCACCACTCTCTGACTTCTACCCTGTAGCCAGTTTACAATCCACCTCACTACCCGAAAATCTAGGCCACACTGCCTCAGTTTGTCTGCAAGGATGCTGTGAGAGACCGTGTCAAATGCCTTTCTTAAGTCAAGATAGATGACATCCACGGCTCTGCCCTCATCCATCCACCTGGTTACACCCTCATAAAAGGCTATCAGGTTGGTCAAGCATGACTTTCCCTTTGTGAAGCCATGCTGACTGTCCCTAATGACCCTCCTGTCCTTATTTCTTACTGCTTATTTGCATGTCTACATCTTGTAACCCCCACACTGGGTCTTTCAAATGCAAACTCTCTAGAATAGAAACTCCTTATATCTAGTGAGGACAGATTTTGGTACAAAAAGATCTTGATCTTTAATAGGGCTTTAAAGTGCTGGCACAATAACAGATAAATCTCCCATGGTTAGGACTGTAAATAATCATTAAAAAGTAGCTGTTTACATTACTCAGCAGGGAGTTCCACCAGAAAAGTTTTAGAATACAGGAAACTGCAAGAGAATTATGACTTAACATCGCATCATTACACGTCTATCTGCACTTATGTTTGTTTTCTTTGGTCTGCTACAAATGAGCTGGAGACACGGAAAGATCAGAATCGGCTCAAGCTGTTACGACTTAGAAAAGGGTAAACATAATTTCTCTATGTTTCTGGTGGTTGTTCCATTAATCTTTATAAGAAGGTCATTTTCCCCGAAGTGAGTAATATATTAATTCACAATCAACCATTTATTTCATATTTCTGTATAAATGAAAGGCTTTGCATTTAAAAGCAGAAATGAAAATACCCCTACGACAGCATCTGACAAAGGAATATAAAAACCCTTACAAAAATCTATTGCTGGTTGGAGGAACAGAAGGGTAGTGGGAATTTTTTTTATAGCTATTTTTGTGTGTGTATGTATGTGTACATACATATAGGTATAAAATATGATCCTTTTGAAGTCTCCTAATTATTCAAGAGCATTCCTGTGACCTCAAATACAGCAGTGCTGACACTGTTAAACAGATGTTCTTTAGAGCCAACCATACGGTCATTTGTTTCGTCAAAAAACTCACTTTGTCAGTTAAAGCCAGCTGATCACTGATTCCATAACATTTACAATATTAATACCCATTATGGCTCTATCTATTTGTCAGACATTCAAATCCCTTCTCCTTCATCCTTTACATGGGGTTCTCGAATCTGCTCCAAGCAAACTCATTTGCTGCCAGGTCCCGGATTCAAAACAAGCCTTGAGCTAATAACCATCTGCAAATGGTTCATCATCTGACCCACTAAATGTGTTTGGTATTCATTTTAATGCTGGAACATAGGAGGTTCCACATCAACCTGAGAAGGAACTTCTTCACTGTGAGGGTGACGGAGCACTGGAGCAGGCTGCCCAGGGGGGTTGTGGAGTCTCCCTCCCTGAAGATATTCAAGACCCGACTGGATAGGTTCCTGTGTGACTTGGTTTAGGTGATCCTGCTGTGTCGGGGGATTGGACTAGATGATCTTTCGAGGTCCCTTCCAATCCGTAATGATTCTATGATTCTATGATTCTATGATTTAAGGTAGAAGATATGAGATATTTATTGTTTACAGGTTGGGTTTCACCCAAAAAATGCAACGTCAAGATTTGACAAGTATTGCCACTTCTGGTTGAGAACTAAGCTTCAAGATCATTTTCTTCCTTGATTTATGCCAAAACATAAAGTATAAGCCTCACCAGACACTCCAGAATTACTCATCAACATAAATCTTTTCATGGGGTACAATTTTCCTGACAGTCTTCACCAATCTATTACAGTGCTTTGACTAAAGATACTGCACGCTAGAAAAAAACACCCTGAAATACGATGTTTGAACACCTTCCATTTAGTTTTGCGGGGTTTAAGAATTAGTTTCCCTGCCTACAGCAAGCTCAAGTGGCAGCTTCCAGACATCATGTTCCCCAATTTCCTAGATTGTGAGACATACATTATGGGGACTATACATCTGCATGTTGGCTTCCAGCCTCTGCCTACACCCCACCTGCAGCACTCACGTTCCCAGACCAGGCCCTAAAACTGAAGAATGAGGTCCAGGTTCAAAGAACAGGGATTTTCCATGTTTCATGATTGTCCTTCTCTTGGCAAGTATAATTTTTCTTAGTGAGGCTGCTACCATAAAAGGCAGAAAGCTGAGTCTAGGTCTGACCATTAATGAAACCAGTTTCTGATGGTACACAGTGTTCCTGTATGCAATTCTTTCATATGGACAGGACAATGGATTTTGTTCTCTAATCTTATTCTGTTGTTTCATGAAAGGCTAATGTGATAGATCAGATGACACAAGTGCTAGCTCAAGGAAGAACATTTCCATTTCTGAGTATTTCAGGTCGTCATGACAAGCATGATGTAGGCTTTAATAAAGGTAAGAAGCTAAATATTTCTTCAGTTCTTAGTACTAAAACTGTTGCTTAGTTAGGAACTAGCTGCTTGTTTCTGTTAGCATATGGAAGTTAATAAAGCTGCTTGAGGCTCATGGTCCTCCCATAGTGAGCTGGAGAACAGCACATTGCTGTAACAAGAAGCGAGGAAACAAGGAAGGCAAATCAGGTTTCTCAGGAAAGAGTGAACATGGAGAAGAGAGACAAGCACTGAAGGAGAGATGGCTGGTTCATAAAACAGATGTAATTAACTTCTCGGCTGGTGGTTTTCTGAAATTTCTCTTCCTACTAAAGCAGTACAAAATTCTTCAGAAAACAACTTAATAATCAAGGATGGAAGAATTACTATAAAAATAGCTCCTACTGGTTTTATTATTGCTGAAGAATACAATGATGTTTAGGCAAAAAGATGTAAAGGTTTCTCAGGAAATGTGCAAATTGCAAACCTCTCAACTCCTAGTATTGTGTTACTTCTAAAAGACTAGGACTCTGTTCCTATATAATCATAAGTCATTCCCTCATGAGCTTTGTCTAAGGAGATGAGGTGCTAGGAACACCATATGAAAACACAGGGCATATCCTATGCACACGTATCCCATTAGGTTAGAGATTTGGTTAAATTACTATTAAATGAGATTAAATATAAAATCCCACTGGCAATAGGGCATTGCAATGATCTTTGTGAGCATTACGTGTCTCTTCTACCTCCTGTTTTCCTCAGGCTGATTATAGGAGTCGCATGCCAAACACTCAAGAGTCTTTAATTCTCAGTGGGAGATTATCACCTCAAATATCAAATCACAAGCAGCACATATTCTAATGGAAATTGCTGAAGGAAAATGTCGGCAGTGCCTCTATTCAAAATGAACCACTGCAAGGCATTTAAGAGGGTCCACATTTGGGATTATCTTTGGCTTCTAGTGCTTATCAGTGATGAAAGAAATGGCAATTTGAAAATGAAAAAAGGGAGAGAAGCGTCAACAGAGGATAAGGAGTTCCAGCTCTGCCCATGCTCTATTCAGAAGACATGTCAGTGGCACACAGGGCAGTGTGAAGAGGGTTCTGTGAAGAACTTCATGTATTATCAGAACTTGAACCGTAAAAGCTTTTGCTTAATATATCATTGAAGAAGGGGCTATTAGGCATGGGAATTAATTACTGAAAAAAACTGCAGTTAGAGAAACAGACAAGCTTCTAAGTGGGAAATATAATCCCTCAGGTCATTCTGCTCAGACTCAGTGTTTCCCTGGGTGCAAAAGTTTAGCCATAAGACCAGGACCCTTCTGCTCCCCACAGGATATTTTGACATATTCCCATTACTGCTCACAGTTTTCAGTAATTGCCATTGGTCATTTGATTTTTGTTTCTGGCAATGCCATAGTCAAACATTTTCTTGAGTCCTCAGAAAATAAAATTTCCAATAATGGATCTTCAGTTATTTCTGTTAATTGTTTGCACCCTTCTTAAATTAGTTATGATTAAAGCTTTTTTATAGCCACCATTACCTTCATGTAAATTGTAAAGAATAATTTTGCAGAAAAAAAAGTCTTCAAGCTCAAATGCCTGAGCCAGAAAAGCTATTCACTTCTAATTTTTGAGAGATGGGATTTTCACTGTTGGGAAACTGCTGCTGTGGTTTCAGTAGCAAAGAGAAACCAACCAAGAAAATCTCTCCACTATAACGTGCCTACAGTTTCCTTTTCTTCTATCCACATAGTAATTGGCTACAAAGTCACTTCAGTGCTCTCCTGCAGGTATCCTGCTCTAACAGAGCTCTTGTACTATGTGCCAAAAGGAACGGTAGAAAGAGGATTCTCCACCTCACTCTGACACGTGTACACAATGGGGTGAGCACAGACCAACAAGGGTCCAGAAACAGCTTCATCAGCTGTTCACCAGCATGTGATGGGTTCCTGACAGTGGCTATCTAGCCTTGTATTGGGATCTTTTCTTATTATTTTCTTTTGTGGAAAATTGTGTATACAAATAGACCAAGACATTTACTCAGAAATTAGTTAACTAACAACTGAAGAAAACAATATTTAAATAAATGCTGAGCTGAAACTGCTGGCCTGGCTCCAATTAAGTTGGCTGGAGTCTGCTGCTCAATCAGTGACACACATCACTAGAAGCAAACAGAATTGCTAAAATGGGTCGTGTGAGGCAGTCAAGGGAATAGACTGCGCTGATGATATACTACCGTCCATCCATTCCTCGGCTCAGTCACTGTTAGAATAGATGATAACTGGTTTGGAGAGGCTTGACTGAGTATAACGAAGAAAGAAAAACCAGCATTAGAAGAGCAGATCCTATTCATTTCATGGGGAGCTACAAGCATAAGGGTCTCTGAGAACTTCACCCTTCTGCTGCAGACTGCTCAAACGTATTTTTCCTTTTATTTTGCAATATTTGCAAGCCTAAATAAATGTTTGGTGTCCTTGTCTCCTGGCATACATATAGGAAACAGATCATCTACCTGAATGAGGCCAAGTCCTTCCTCCACCCAAATATGTTAAAATACAGAAGAACTGCAGATGTAGGTCAGACAGAAGAGCTGTAATTCAGCATGATTTCACTAATATGAAGAACAGTGCCTTTACATCAATTGATATAAATTATCTTTACAAAGGACATAAACAAGGAAGAGTGGTCCAGGCACAATATGAATATTGAGTACAATAAAACCTCTTAGAAAATATTTTGATGCAACGTGATAATCTGCATCATTTGATCCTACTATAAAAGAAGACCAATACATGGCAGTGACTGGAGCGGGCCAAGGGTTGATCATTGGCTGCAATGTTCTCAAGTGCATCACATTGCTCAGTAACACAGGATGTAGCTGTGGATGTGTTTCAAGGATATAATGATCTCATAACTGATATCCAAGTAGCAGCCAAGGAGAATAAATGTTGCAAATTATTTGTCCAGTGCATAAAAACAACAACAAAATGTTTACTGACCTAAAACTCCTCACTTTGTCTCAGCAATTCTTGCAGTATTGTTAAATACAAGAAGATAGTTTTCTTTATACAAGGGGTTCATCTTCTATGGAGGTGTCATCTTTTTAATTTTTAAGCACCTCTGAGACCTTTGGAAGAAACCTCTGAGTTTGGACATCTTTTGGAAGAAAAGATAGTGTAAGGGTACACAATGACAGGACAAGGGGGAATGATTTTAAGCTAGAAAAGGGTGGATTTAGGCAAGACATTAAGATAAAGTTCTTCAATCTGAAGGAGTGGACCACCTAGAGAGGTGGTGGAGGCCCTATCCCTGGAGGCATTCAAGATCAGGCTTCACGGGGGTCTGAACAAACTGTTCTAGTTAGAGGTCCCTGTTGTTGTGGGGGATTGGACTAGATGAACTTTGGAGATCCCTTCCAACCCAATATATTTTATGACTTTATGATTCTATGAAGACATTGCAATGTGAAGCCAGTGCTATAAAAGAATCATACATACCAAGTGCTATGATTTTGATGTTGCCCTGAGAAATAAAACTGTAGCCCAGAATAACTTGTAGGCATGCTCATTACGCGGTTGATTACATGTTCCTATTTCCTCTGATTTGTTTTAATAATTAGGCATAGTTTTGACACTTTGAATCATTTCCATGAAATTCAGCATATTCTCTGACCCTTGGGGTTGGACTAGATGAACTCCAGAGATCCCATCCAACCCCTACCTTTCTATGATTCTATAGGGATGAGAAGGCCTTCATAGGGTCTTTGGATTAGACTTCAGGTGGCTGAGCATATAGCTATCAGCCTTTATTCATTAATGTGATAATCAAGACTCTTCTTTCATACTTGGCCATCAGGTGCCTTTCCTATACACAACTGCCACAGGCTAGGATGTCCACTTTTAGGTTTCTTGGAGCATCTATCTTCCATACGGTGTTGCATGAATGCCTTAGAAACCCTGCAAGCCACTGGTACATCAGTTCTGTTCCCTGCCCCTCACCATTTTTCACCATCCTGAAAGATCAGTTTAACTTCACAATGATGAGGCTTAATACAATAAGGATGGACAGGAGCTTTCACAGCTGAAAATTTTGCATTTGCATATTGTCAATGTAATTATTCCTACCTAATTTTTAGAACTCTCATTGCTTCTGTTAACAATATGTCATATCTCTCCTAGGAAGCTTTGCATCTTGCTTCGAACAGCCCTTTTCACTGACAGGAAAATTAAGCCAAAGCTTTCCTCAAGGCATTTCAGGAAGTTTACTCATTTAACTTTGTTGTCTAGCAAACAAACCAGCTCCTCAAACTGGGCTCCACTGTCTACGTGATTAATTTATATTTTTGCGGCCTATTCCCTCTCAATTTTCCTGTCTCTGTACCAAGGCGAGTGTTTCCCAGTATAGCTATCTTTCCTTCAGACTAATGTTTGTCATTGTCCCATCAGCTTAGGTCTACTTGTCATTTAATAAAAGCAGATGCTCAACTTCGGGCAGCTCGTAACAAAAGAGCTGATTAAAGACTATGACTACATTAGAGAGGAAATTACTTTTCTGATGCTTTCAAGCTACAAGAAGAAAAATTTTTCATGAATTTAAGGAAACAAAGGTGAATTAAAATGCTAGGAATAAGAGGTTGCTTGATGTTCAAATGATGTTGGTGGCATGTGAAGGACCCTTGTTGAGACATCTGTCTCAGATGGAGACTTTCCTGAAACTTAGACCACTTCAAAAATTAGACCATTTTGTCTAACTTTCTAATTTTCCAAATAGAATATTCAGGCATCTTGACACTTTAGTATTAGATGATGAATAGCAGCAGCAGAGCCAGACTCCCTGTAATGTTAATTTTCTGGGAAATACCTACAGTTCTAATTCAAATAAAGAGCATTAGAAGAAAAAATATAATTGCAAATTAAATTCCTTCTTATAGAGATGTCTACCAAAGCATAACCTCTGCCCTCATTTCCCAACTTGCAAGAGGTGTAAAATGCTAGAAAAAGGGCCAGCACATCCTGCCTTGTTGCACTGATGCAGACAAGATGAAAGGCAGCTGTTCAAGAAGTAGATTTGCTTCAAGAGCTCAGAGTGCTGCGTGTTGGCAGGTAGAGCTCAACAGCTGTCTGCATCTGGCAAAAGAGAGCTGGAGGGTTGCAGAGTGGACAGGCATCCCTCCTTGTTTCCTTGTTCCTGCAGTCTGTGGGAGAAGGGGCCCACTCAGAGGCTGCTTTTAGCAAGGATCTAATTGCCACAGCGACTGTCATGCATCCCTGGACACAGATACTGCTGAACCAAACAGTGGCACCTTAGGATTTGGTGTGCAGGAGTTTTCTGCAACAAGGTGAATGCCATCATTTGAGTTTTTTCTCTTCTGTGCCCAGTGTATTTTTTTAATCTGTTTTTCATAGGATATGATGATTTCGTTGAACTCTTAGTGTGAGGGTATTTTGTCCAAATGGCTCTCCTACTGAAGACATAAAAATCTCACACTGGTTTGATAAAATATTTACTATCTTGTGTTAAATGAAGTGCATTATATGACTCATTTCATGACAGCTAAATTATAAGGGGCAGAGGAAGGAAGATGGGGAAAATGTGAGAGAGATTCATGAAGACACCACTGAGCAGAGCACTGCCCTGCAGAGCTAACTCATGAGATACAAGCAGCATATTTATTCAAGCCATGGCATCTCCAGTCTTGCCTACATGGTAAAAAATTTGCCCTTTGCTTATCAGCTCACCTAAACTCTGATTGCTCTCAGAACCCACCTTCACAGTAGCTGCTGCCTCTCGTGACCTTTGACTCTAAATGAAAGGATAGGTGCAAGCATAAGGAAAGGTTTTTTGAACACCAGCACTACCAGCATGGCCTGATACTTGATAATTGCGGTACTTGAATGTCAGTGCTGTGAAATTAATTGATAGGTAAAAAAAAAAAAGGGTGGTAATTACGCATAAAAAATATACCCAAAATATTATAACAAAAACTGAGTTTATTTAAAGAACAGATTTTTGGTTGTGATCTTCCTAAGTTATTAATAGGTCTAGCCACAAAAAAAAGCTCTGCTCAGAATTGGTGTAATTTGGAGCTGTTCAAGGCAGGATTGGACGTGGCACTTGGTGCCATAGTCTAGCCTTGAGCTCTGTGGTGACAGGTTGGACTTGATGATCTATGAGGTCTCTTCCAACCTTGATAATACTGTGATACTGTGATACTGTGATTATCGTAACTCTAACACATTACAGGGATTAGATGACACTGATTAGGGTTTTCAGAAGTCCATGTATATGGACTATATCAGTCCCCAGAGCTCTTACAGATGCCTTTGCTCTAAAAAGCAAAAATAGTTAACTAATAGAAAGTATAAACAACTTTTGTTTGTTTATTTGTTGCTATAATTATTATGCAGCTTCAGCAACATTCACATTTGACTGGTGGAGAATCATTTGTTTATCTTCGGTCGTGGGGGATAATTTTCTGTTCTAGTGATGAATCATCCTTCAGCTTCTCACTTTTTTGGTACAAGAGTTTCCCAGAGCCTTTTGTAGTTTGTCTCTTTGGTCACCTGCAACCCCATTTTCCTGCAAAGGTCTATAACCTTCTTGCCCACACATCCACTGGCAGAGCCTCAACTTGTTGAATGAAAAAGCCTGTGGGCTTTTCTTCTAGATAAACCCCTTCCCTTCCAGCAGCTATTGTCTGAGGTCTATAACAATGGAGAAGGAGAGATGGAGATTTTGCAATCAGGTGAATATGAATCTAATTTTTTTGTATGGAAATGTACTGACTCAGAGCAGGTTGTACTTTTGTGCTAATGCAGAGAACTGAACTCCACATTTTTCTCGCTGTTCTTTGTAAATTGATTCTTTTTTTATCAGCTATAATTATAAGACTTCTATTGTCATGTCCTCTTTACCTGAAATGTAAAGAAAGGCCAAAGGAGCTAAAGAAACATCCTATCATTTGTCTTGTATTATTCAGCCGTCAGGACAAGAACATCTAACTTCCTTGCAAAAGGCCAATTTTCCCTCTAAGAGATACAAGTTAATCCTCATGTATATATCCTAGAGCAGAATTGGCTGAAAGTATCTATATTGCTACTAGTAGAAAGAGGAGGAATCAGAAAGAGAAGGAATTGTACTTGGCAGAAAATTTTAGCTGCATATGCCAAGCTGCTTTAAGGAAACCCTATCCTCTCCCTCTGTAGAAGTGTCATCGTGATCAGTGATAGTACAAACCACTATTCCTCATTTGCAATCAGAAATAAATACAATAAAGCTGATTCTGTAATGGTATTTCTCGCTCATCATTTCCCTTCATGCGAGTAGTTCCCTCTTAGAAAGACGCCACAATAATTTCTGTTCCTCGATGAGTCACTGGAGACATTTAAAACTCGCCTGGATGTGTTCCTGTGCGACTTGGTCTAGGTGATCCTGCTGTGGCAGGGGGATTGGACTAGATGATCTTTCAAGGTCCCTTCCAATCCCTAATGAATCTATGATTCTACGAATTAAGGCAAGATTAAACCCCTTTGATTTAAACATGCATTTTATACCAATGTCCAGTGTGTTTCTCAGAAAAAGAATAGTAGTAGCATCGCTCATCTATGTGAATGGTGTTTTCTGCACAGAATAAAACATGCAACTATGCTGCACTCACTAAAAGGGATCTCCCACACTCACTACAAAGGATCTTATACTGAAACCTTCACTTTTTTAAGTAATCTATTTGATAAACTAAATAAAACCAATGCTTTCAAAAACATTTACTAGCCAAGGCTACATCAGGGCTCCACTGTGAGCTGAAATACAAAGCAAGCTGTATATCAGTGGTGAAGTCTCCTGCTAGATGATCTCTTTTTGCCAACAAATTGTAGCTATTTAAATAACAAAAAATAAATAAATCAAGCTCTAAGAAGCTTTAGAGGTTAGTAAACATGCCTTGAATTTGAATTCCTTCCTTCAAATGAAACTCAAGACATGGTTGTGGGCAAACTGTGTGATGTAGTACCAAAATTCTCACTTAGTCTAATCCTTCTAGCATCTTTGCAGCCCTGTGAGGAGATGAATTGTCAAAATAGCAGGTTTTTGGTATTTTCAGTGCTAAAGAGTCCTACAAGTTCATTGTTTCGAATATAAACAGCATCACCTTTCAGATTACTCAAAATTTAGCAATGATTCATATGAAGGAACAGTACATCTGAGCTAGGCAAAATAGGAAACATTCTGACAGGAAGGAAAGACCAGTGGAACAGTTTGTCTCCTTGATGACATCCCTTGCTATCAAAACTGTTGTGTCTGCTTGGATAGAGAAGCTTCAAAATTATCAAATCTTATAGCTTAGACCAATTTATATGAGTTATATAATTAATTTAAATAAAAATCTTCCTGACCTCATTAGAATTTTTAGATGTAGCCTTTTCAGAAACAAACAAGTGATTACCTCAGTTGTCTAATTATCTTTCCAAGACAACAGAACCAAGCTCTGTTTCTCAACAAGGCATATTAATTTTCAGCAACCATAAGCTGACACCCTCCTACAAGTGTCCAAAGCAACAGTCCTTACATTCTCATGGCACATAAAAGACCCAAAGGCACCATTTTGTCACCTACTCTGGCCACCTTGTCATCACGTCTCACCCCATTTCTTTCCGACATTATTTCTCAAACCTCGTAATCAGTGTTTGTCTTCACCCAAGAGGCATTGAAACACCAGTGTAACTTCAGCTTCTGACTAGTGCTTCATATTAAGTTTTTCCTCATTAAATAACAGAAACCTCTGGCACCCACAGTTTTCTCATGAGGGTAAACACTGCTTCACTCCACTTAAATTAGGCGAGTTCTGTGTATTCTACATTTCATTCCTTTTTCTCAAGGAAGAATCATTCGCCATTGCAGCTTCTCGTACCACGTTTGCTAACTGTGCAGCAGTGAGCTGACCTTAAATTTCCTGTCCTAAAACTCGTACAAAACCAAGAGCTAAAAATAAGTACTGCAGGGAAGGATTAGCAAACCACCCATGCTTATCCCATGGCTTTTCCCATGCAGTACAGAACTTTGCTGTCTCAGCCAGTGGCAGTATCTGAGAGACTGATGCATGAGGGTCCTTCTCCTGCATCTACAGAGTCAACAGAGGCACTGGTGGAACACAGCAGAAGAAAGCCCACCGTGGTTTATACACAAGCCTGTAAATCACAGTGTTGCATTTTCCCATTACAACTACATTGTTATAAAGAGAATGGCAACTTTGCTTTGCTGTGAGGCTCACCATCCAGCCCTGTCAGAGCCAATGTCACCTTCTAGCAAGACAACTGTCTCAAACAATAAGATTCAGGGAAAAAGCAGCTTTCAAGCACATTTCTGAATTAATGTGAGGCCAAAGTGTCTCCTTCCACAAGGGTTTTCAGAGCAAGATGCTGATTAACATGAGCATGGCTTTCTTTTAAGTGGGAAGCCTGATGTTTCCCTCATTGACAGAATTTCCATTAAATAGTTGTGTCCAAGGGGAGATAAAAAGAGGAGAATAACAGTCAGCATAAGACATTTGCAAGATGTAGAACAAGTACTTGTCAGATCCATCTGAAGGACAAGGAATGGAAAGGCAGCTTTACAGATACATTTCTTGATATGCTTTATTTTTGAAATGGTTAGAAGGAAACATCATCATGTGTAATTTACAACGTTTCATTATGAAATTTTTCTAAGTGCATAATGAGTATCTGCCACATCTAAATATCCTCAGAGTGTCACTCCGCAGTCCTCCCACACATACTATTCCAATTCACTGCAAGAATTTAGAAAAAATCCTATGGGCTCCAGGAGGAAAGTAGCTCGTGTAAGAACATAGGGTTCAACTGCTAGACTGTGTGGAGACCCACACAGTCTCTCTTGTGTTCCTTGACACTGCAGGAAGCCAGTAAGGACAACTCCCAGTATTTTCACCAAGTACTCATTTATAAGGCAAATGTAAACTATATCACATCACAGTTCTCATTTTTTCTTTAGACTTATTGAAATGAATTTTGGTACAGGACTCCAGTTTTTAGCTGCTTCCTCCATTTTGCCAATGGGCCTCTTATTTTGATGGGAGTCAGGATTTTTTTGTTTTGGTCTCCTTCTGTGAACACACACCACAGGGGTGGGGTACATGAACACATCACAGGGAAAATGCACTCTGTAAGCATCACTGGAGGGGGTAGAGGAAACAAGGATGAGGAAAAATGGGACATTGGGAAGACAGGAGCAAAAATGAGGCTGCTTTCTTCCAAATCAGGGTTGAGGAAAAGCCAGTGTTGTGACTGAAGTATTTTTTCTTTGTTTCCTCATTTGCAACAACTGAGGAGATGGAGCCTTGTGTCTGAAAATAAAACTTGCACAATGATGCACTGTGGAGAAATGTGTCACATTCAGATAAAAGAAGATAAGGAAGAATCCAGCCTTCAAATCCCTTTGCCCAGATTTCCATAATTTTAGATTACTTGAAGTCAATAATTTAATCTGATTTGCCATGAGGTAAATTGAAAATAACCAGAAAGGAAGCAGTCCTTGTACTTGCCTGTTGGATTTTGGTCCTTTCTGACACAGACATGCTAAAGACTAAAACAAAGAGAACCTAAAAGCTTTATTAACAACATTCAGAAATGAAGTATTGGTATGGTACACATGCAGAGAACTGCAAGTGTCCCCTATGCTAATCATTGCACTCTTACCAGAGATTTAGCATAAGACAAGGTACAAATAAATAGTTTGGTTTTAACAATCTAGAATAAGCCAGCAGTGTGCTCAGGTGGCCCAAAAGGCTGATGGCATTCTGGCTTGTATCAGAAATAGTGTGGCCAGCAGGACTAGGCACGTAATTCTTGCCTTGCACTCAGCACTGTTGAGGCCTCACCTTAAGTACTGGGGGCAATTCTGGGCTTCAAGAAAGATATTGAGGTGCTGGAGTGGGTCCAGAGGAGAGCAATGAGGCTGGGGAAGGGATAAGGAAAGTCTCATGAGGAGAGGCTGAGGGAGCTGGGGTTATTTAGCCCAGAGAGGAGAAGACTCAAGGGGGGACCTTATCACTCTGTGTAACCACATGAAGGGAAGTTGTAGATAGGTGAGTGTCAGGCTCTTCTCCCAGGCAGCTAGTGACAGGATCGATCACAGAAAGTGTGATTGGACATCCGAGTGAACTGCCCAAGAAGGAAGTGGAGTCCTCATCCCTGGAGGTGTTTAAGGACACACTGGATGTGACACTCCGTGCGCTGGTCTGTGATGATGTTATGTCATAGACTGGACTTGATGATCTTAGAGGTCTTTTCCAGTCTCAATAATTCTGTGGTTCTGTGACTAGAACTTATAAATCATCACACACGAATGTTATCTCCAGTTAGAGGGAAAACCCTTTCATAAATGGGGAGCAAAGGTGAATTTTTCTAGTTGTCTAAAAGGCAGGTTCCTCAAAGCATTTCAAACTCAAATCTGCAGTGCTCTGCATCTTCAGCAACAGATGTGCTAGTTATGCTATGAGGCACAAAAGTGGCAACGGATAAAAATGTAAACAAGTTTAACCCCTTCCTAAAGTAAGAGCAAGATTGTCTTGGATACTATAAAAGAGATACCTAAGTGTCAGCTGGAATGTCAAGGTTTTAACAGCACAAAAATACTGAAAACTGCAGTCTTGGAAAAGCCAGATACTGGGGAAATAAGGCTGTAATTACATGCTGTAAATACAATTCCCGTGCCTGGAAGTCCTTGCTGTCTGGTATCCTGTTTGATTCAGCCTGAGGTTACAAGAGATGAAAACCAATAGAGGTTTCATTTCTCTCTTGAAAGGTTGTTTCTTTTAGCACCCAGATGCATAACATTGATTAGAAAAATCCAACAAAACAAAATAAAACCAAACCAAACTACCAAGAAAAATCAAGACAACGTTTGATGTCCCCTCCTCTGTGGTGAGTAGAAACGGCCACAGACTACATGTAACCTGGAGATTACCAAGACAAACAAGCTGAAGTCAGGATTCTAACCTACTATCAGTGCTGCAAAACATCGGCACGTTCTTGGCTGCAGTGAAGATTCAGAACCTTGTGAGCATCTGTATTCTTTCAGTTAAAGCTCTGTCTATAGTCTGCTGTCCAAGGAGGATACTGAGGGAAGCAGCATATGAATAGAGAAAGATGACAAGAGTAGGCTGAATACATAGTAATGTGCCACCACTTCTACCCCCTTGCTAGGGCCTGTACAGGGGCTTCCAGAGTTGGAGCCTGTTATTAAGCCTGAGCTTAACAACCACTGGCATAATTCCTTCCACCAGTTTGACTAATCACCATTTAACCTCTTGGCCTCCAAAGCCTTCTGTGACAACGAGGTCAGCAACTGACTAACAGCATCTGAAAAGTATTTCCTTCTCTTTCTTACACGTTTGCTTATAAACTATTTACAGTGTCTTCTTAACCCTGTGAAGTGATGGAAGTCATATCGTTTCATAGAATCATATAACCACAGAATGGGTTTGGTTGGAAGGGATCTTAAAATCAAGTCCAAGCCCTCTGCCATGGGCAGGCACATATCGCGCCAGACTAGGCTGCCCAGAGCCCCATTCCACCTGGCCTTGAACATTCCAAGAATGGGGTGTCCACAGCTTCTCTGGGCAACCTGTGCCTCTTCACCCACACAGTAAAGAAATGCTTCCTAATATCTAATCTAAATCTCCCCCTCTCCCTTTGAAACCATTACCCCTCATCCTATCACTATACATTCTGATAAAGTATTTTCTGCTCAGAGTTGTCAAACCAATCTTGTTTTAATAAATCTCTGAGCTGCTCTCAGAGAGGATCTTTCTAAAATGAAGAGATTAAGTCCTGCCACCCACAGAACAAATTCTTTACCTCTAATCATCATTACACCCCGCTCTATGCTTGTTTCACCACCTGCTCAGAAAAGGAAATTACTAGAATTCTGTACAAGACTCCAGATGTAAGAAATACATGAGATTTCTACACTGGCATAGAGGTGCTTTTCTATTTCTGCCTTAATGCCTAACAATTCATTGGAAGGACACAGAGCTGCTGGATAGAGTCCAGTGCAGGTCAATGAAGATAATGAAGGAAGTAGAACACCTCCCTTATGAGGAAAGGTTGAGGAAGTTTGGAGAAGAGGAGACTGAGGAGTGACCTCATTAATATCTATAAATATTTGAAGGGTGTGTGTCAGAAGGATGGAGCCAGGCTTTTCTCAATGGCATCTAGTGATAGGACAAGGGGCAAGGGCTGTAAGCTGGAACATAGGAGGCTCCATATAAATATCAGAAGGAACTTCTTCACTCTGAGGGTGACAGGGCACCAGAACAGGCTGCCCAGGGGAGTTGTGGAGTCTCCTTCTCTGGCGACATTTAAAACTTGCCTGGATATGTTCCTGTGTGACTTGGTCTAGGTGATCCTGCGGTGGCAGGGGGATTGAGTTCCCTTGCAGTCCCTAATGTTCTGTGAATCTGTTTGCCATTTGTCTGCTGCTGAGTGATGAGTTGATGTTGTCAGAAACTTCTACAATGATTAAAAGATCTCTTTTCTGACTAGTCATAACTGCATCTATTGTCACAAACACATCATTTCCCCCTTCATCTGTGTCCCTTTATGTTTCTTTTGGCTTTTTTTTTTTAACCTAGACCCTTAGTGTTGCATGACTTTTCTGAGGCACTTTACAATCAATTTGACTTTGGAGCACACTGATTTTTCCGTTCTAAAAATTACCATGTCTCTCTCTCTTCAGCGCCTCTTCAAGAGCACCTACCCTACAGGTTGCAGCATATACTCATGGTAAATTCTTCAAGCTTGGATATTATTCCTTTATGACCCTGCAAAAATTGATTCTTTATATTATCATGGTTTCACCTAGCTTTGTTAGTACAAAGCCAGACTTAGTAATATCTAATTCCTTGGATGAGCAGTAGTTTTACAATATGGTCATACTTGCCACCTTGCACTCTTTTCACACTGAGGCCTCCAGTGGAACCAGTGGCATTGTGATTCTGTTTGGGGTAGGAGTAGAATCAGGACATCCAATTCTTAATTTTTCATCTGTTAATTGGATGCTCTTGAGAACAATGTGAATCATAATTAACGTTTGTGAGCTCACAACAACTACCTGTAGCATTTGCTGAGGGTGGATTTAGCATTAACCTTTACTTGGTTGTCAATTAGAGAGAAAAAATGTATCTGATGTTAATGGGTTTCCTAAGTAGTTCTGGCTGCAGGCTGTTCATAGGATCATAGGATCATAGGATGTTAGGGGTTTGAAGGGACCCAAAGAGATCATCAAGTCCAACCCCCCTGCCGGAGCAGGACAAAACTATCTAATACAGATCACAGAGGAACACATCCAGGCGGGCCTTGAAAATCCCCAGAGAAGGAGACTCCACGACTTCCCTGGGGAGCCTGTTCCAGTGCTCTGTGACCCTCACAGCAAAGGGTCTTGTGTTGAGGCTGAACCTCCTTTGCTGCAACTTACACCCATTGCACCTTGTCCTTTCACAGGGTTCTGGTGCTCATTGGAAAGAAGGGCTGTGCCTGTTCCCATCTCCTGCTTGTACAACCATGATGGAGTGGAGATGATCATCTCTAGTTTATAATGGTGATGCCTCTTGAGGATAGTGAGGGATTTGGGCTACAGCAGTGAGTTGTACAGCAAGGAGTGAGTTTGTACAGCAAGAATCTATTTACTTTTTTGGTCATCTACTTGCTATTTTTGTATGAAGTTCACAATCAGGCCGTTCACCAATGTGATTTCCCACATAAACAGGACACAAGTCATGTAAATAATGAGCAACTCACTGGAGAATGTCACAGCCCAAGAACACAGCACGAAATTTCATGTTCAGTGAACATCTAACATTAGGAAGTTTTCAAATTAGTATTTCATATGGGGGTTTTTTGTGGAAGATATTGTCAAATCACCATTTCCATGAATGGTTGCCTGCTTTATAGAGGAACATGTCATTTTACTAAGAGCTCTCACGTTGCCTTGAATATTAAAGGCAGTTTGTTCTGTTAAAATGCTGTTTGGCAAAGCAATTGCCTCAGCTTTTGCTTATGGCTGAGTAAACCAGGTAGAGGAACACCTTTCAGCAGTTCCCATCTTGCTGACCAAATAATTCTAATGGGTATTTTTGGCTGCCTTTTGTTTTTAAAGCATCATTTTTTACACTATGTTGGTTACTTTCCAGACTGTCAGCAGTACCCAGTAAACTTAACCTTGTAAAGGCCTTTTTTTAAAGGTCATTCTTTTTTAGCTGGTGTTTGTAGCTGTCAGTTATACAGGCTGTTGTGCTAAAACTCAAGAAATGAGTTTCTGACAATATTAGGAGCCAGACAGTGATACACCATAAACATCCCTGGGTCACATAATCTGATGTCAATATTTCAGTTATATGACTGCCTTTCCCCACAGATGAATAAATTAACAAAGTGATTAACTACACTAAATTTCATCAAGACTGAGGAGCTCTTCCAACGATATTTTTCATTCACATATTCCTTGTTTGGAGACCAATGTGCATCAGATCCTTTTTGTTTAACCTCAAATGTCTAGCTGCTCTATGGATGAGGTTCCAGCTTGCTGTGCAAAATGGATGGTAATGGCTGTTCTCTTGGGGAATCATTTTCATTATGTTTGGATTATCTCTATTTTGAACTTAAGAGTTCTATTCAGATACAGCTTTTCCTGGTCACTCATTTATCCATCAGGATGAAAGTCACTGTTTTCTTTAGTTTAAATTCCAATTCGTCTTCTCCTTAACTCTTTCCACCCCATCACTTTGACATCTGCCCCTGCCCTTCCTTCCTTCTGGCAACTTTACACATTCATCTCTGCCTCTTCCAATTTTTAAATAGCTTTCCAGGACATCTAAAACACACAAATCTGCTTCCCAGCATGGGCTGGGGCAATGCCAGCAGCACTTGCCATGCACTACATGAGCACCATCCTCCTAGGCTGGTTGTATTAACTCAGCAAGACACTCACTCACATGCTGGTGCTGACTTCCAGTCACTGCAGAAAGGCTTAACTGGTAAAGAAAGATTTCTGTCAGTAATAAACTAGCAGGCCAGCCATTATCCTTTCGAACATATCCTGATAGCAGCAGTTCACAGTTCCATTGTGTCAACCACAGCTTGAGAAGAGCAGCAGAGAATTTGGCTCTTGCCTCAGAGCTACTTTTGTCTGGCTCAGAAGGCCACACCAGAGGTGAACGTTTCAGAGGTCCTCACATATTGTTCAGTTCACACTGCTAGGCAGCATGGGAGGGCAGAGCACAGATTCCTCCTGAACCAAAGCTACCTGTGAGGTGTTCCTTCCATGGGGCAGACCCAAGCCTGAGCTCACACCCTCTGAAAGGCAGGTGGGCTGAACACTGAGTTCTGCAGCAACTTCTCAGCACCTACTCCTTTGCTCTGTAAATGAGCTCCTATTGGATTGCAATAGTTAAAATCTGAGACATAACCATAAATAGAAACACAGGGAAACTAAATAAGGACACTGCTTTCCAGAAGCCTGCTCCCTTCTTCTTGTAAAAGTATTTTCCTCTCTTAAAACGCCTCCTTGCTTAAATGGCCAGGAGTAATTTTTGTTAATATTTTTTAATAGGTACTGTGATGGGATTCAAATACTTTCTACAAGGAGCATTGACAGAAGAAAAAAAATAACTTCAGTAAGGCATTTGACACAGTCCTCGCAGCCAGACTGAGGCAGTGTGGTCTAGATGATCAGGTAGTGAGGTGGATTGTGAACTGGCTGCAGGATAAAAGCCAGAGAGTAGTGGTCAATGGGACAGAGTCTAGTTGGAGGCCTGTATCTAGTGGAGTGCCCCAGGGGTTGGTGCTGGGACCAGTCCTGTTCAATCTATTCATTGATGACTTGGATGAGGGATTGGCATGCACTGTCAGCGAGTTTGCTGATGACACAAAGCTGGGAGGTGTCGCTGACACCTCAGCAGGCTGTGCTGCCATTTAGCGAGACCTGGACAGGCTGGAGAACTAGGTGGGGAGAAATTTCACAAACTGTAACAAGGGTAAGTGTAGAGTCTTACATCTGGGCAAGAACAACCCCGGGTACCAGTATAGGGGACTGAGCTGTTGGAAAGCAGTGTAGGAGAAAGAGACCTGAGGGTCCTAGTGGACAGCACGATGACCTTGAGCCAGCAGTGTGCTCTTGTGGCCAAAAGGACCAACAGCATCCTGGGGTGGATCAGAAGGGGGGTGGTTAGTAGATCAAGAGAGGTTCTTCTCCCCCTCGACTCTGCCCTGGTGAGACCACACCTGGAGTATTGTGTCCAGTTCTGGACCTCTCAGTTCAAGAAGGACACAGCGCTGCTGGAGGGAATCCAGCATAGAACAACAAGGATGATGAGGGAAGTGGAGCACCTCCCTTATGAGGAGAGGCTGAGGGCGCTGGGTCTCTTGAGCTTGGAAAAGAGGAGACTGAGGGGTGACCTCATTAATGCCTATAAATATTTGAAGGGTGGATGTCAGGAGGATGGAGCCAGGCTCTGCTCAATGGCATCTAGTGATAGGACAAGGGGCAATGAGTGTAAGCTGGAACATAGCAGGTTCCATATAAATATCAGAAGGAACTTCGTCCTGGTGAGGGTGACAGAGCACTAGAACAGGCTGTCCAGGGGAGTTGTGGACTCTCCATCACTGGAGACATTTAAAACCCACCTGGATATGTTCCTGTGCAACTTGGTCTAGGTGATCCTCATCTTGCTATGGCAGGGGGGATTGGACTAGATGATCTTTTCAGGTCCCTTCCCATCCCTAATGATTCTATGATTGGTCTAGTTCTTTTCATTTTCTGTACTGGCAGTGGTTCTAAGTTAGACAAATCATACACACACCCACCCTGGAGCAAGTTTATTCCTTACATGGCTCTGACATGCCTCCTCTAACCACACAAGCAATAATATTTATGCCGGGGGACTCCCCAGGATAATTCATGCAAATCTCTTTGCCGAAGACAAGCTCATTCAGCTGTGGTCAAACTAAAGCACTAAAAATTAAGAGTCTGCAGCTTCCTACTTCTCAACTTCCAGGAAAAAATCTCTCTTAGGTAGGTATAGCTGATTTTTAAGCATCAAATGTAATAGGAACAGAATCCCCAGCCAGTAGAGCCAACAGTGAGGGAAGAGTCTTGCTGTGCACGTCCAAGGGCAGGAGGACCATCCCAATGGAAAGGCTCATTGTGGTGAAAATGGAGTAACAGCTGCACAAATCAGCTTTGGATGGGGTTTCTGCTCGCTTGATATCTTCTTTTCTGAGGGTCACGCGGCTCGGTGGTCACCAGCCACTTGGCCGTGTTCTACAGCACCGTTTCCGAGGGCAGTTGTGTTATTTCTTAGTGCCACCAAGTGGCAAAATTTAATAGTGTTATTTTCGAGGGGCACTTCTGGACAACGAAGAACCCACAGTACACTTCTGCAGTAGGCAGGAGAACAAAAAAGCCCCCCACCAGGCTAAGGAAAGAAGATTTTGCTAATTGAAATGTGTGTTACTAGTTTCAGATGCAAAATGATTCAAGAAGAAAACAAGGTTTTGCTCCCTTGAAAACAAAACTTTAAATTTGTGTAAATCACTAAGTCTCAATTTTGTGTAATATCAATTGCCAGCCAAAACTGCACACTCAGTCATGGCTGTTTATTCAGAGACCTTGGGGGCAGCTCACTCAATATAATTAATGGTACAAAATGACAACCAAACATATCTTCATTATCTTTCTGTTTACTAACATAATAATGAAAAGTAGCACCAAACCATCTCATCAGCTTCACTTAAGGACGGGTCACCGCTGAGAGCAGTCGAAGCACTTGCCAGTAGCTCTTGATTCTAGTCAATATTTCAGGCAAAAGGACACAGTCATCCCATGCAATTCAAGGCTCAGCAGCAAGTACTTCCCCTGTCTTCCCCTGCCTCACTAAGCTATTTTTCTTCTCCCAATCCTACAACACCACACAAAGTTTGTTCCCAGAGGGTACTGCATCAGCAATGGCAGCAATATGTTCCTGTGTGAAATATGGTCTTGGAAGCACCTGGTCATACTGGAGACAAGTGAACACCTTAGACCCCTCAAACTGAGGGTCCTTATTAATGCCACCATTTTTATATAAGCAGCCACTACTCAAAGATTAAAATACATGATGATAAAGGTTTAACTCCAGCTGGCAATTTCTTTCTGCCCCAGCTTTACATGCAGAGCACAATGTTGTATGGTCTGGAATATCTCTGTTTTCAGCTGGGGTCAGATGTCTTGGCCCTGTCCTCTCTCAACTTCTTGTGCACCCCATGCCCACTCAATCGTGGAGTAAGAAACAAAGCAGAAAGACCCCGACTCTGTGTCAGCACTGTTTAGTGGAAATGTGCTTTTCAGCACAAATCTGAACGACAGCCAGAAATCAGCAACTATGAAGAAAATTAACTCTGCTCCAGCCATTCCCAGGACAAACATAACTTGTTAAAGGAGGGAAAAAGAGGACCTTAGAGTCTAAACATTTATGTAGAAATCTAGTCAAGACTAACATGGGGTTTATACACTCAGCCTAGCACTAGGCATTTTTTCAGTAAGTTGATGGTAAAAACAAGACCTCTCAGCTCTGTAGCCATAACAGTAAGACATAACAGATGGAGAGTATGTCTGCTTTTGCCTCTTATACCTCTGCTACTTCAACAGTGACACAAGAAACCAGCCAACTCCCCTCCCTAGAGCACAGAACAGCTAAAGAGCAGCTGAAATAAGATGAAAAAGGAACCATTAAAGCCTCAGTAATCTACACAGAACTCTTGTATTTAGTGTTTTATCCACTCTAGATTAAAAGAATCACAGCAACCTTACATACTTCCAAACAGGCATCCTTCTTCTCACCTTCTTCCTTGTGCATCCAACATACTCCTTCATAAACTGTGTAAGTTATCCTGGGAAAATTTTTCTATTGAAGCACAAACTATCCAGCTACATCTGTTAACCTGACAACTTCTTCCAATTAGTCCTTCCTATTTAAGCACATGCCCTGTGTGCTACTGCAGGTACATTCAATTAAGATGAAGCAAAAGGTGCAGCAGACAAGCTTGACATTAATATAAATAAATGTCTCATTCAGCTCTCAATTGAGCTTTGAGTTCAAGGGGATTTAATAACAAATAAACTTGCACCAGTACAATGTCTGTTTGCAGTAAATAAAAGAAGTTTGACATTAGTAAAAAACTAAAAACATTTCCAAACATCATGGACCTTTACCTGCATGGCTCGGATAAAAAAAATTAAGAGTAGTTTCAGTGTCTGTTAATGACATAAAAGTTTTTATGCTGACAACACCGTACAAAGAAACAAGCAATTTGGTAACAAGCATTGATGGCGTTCTTGTTCAGAGAACCACAAAGTTACTGCCAGCTTGATCTTCTGGAAGATCAGAGAAGTGCAGCCTGCTCTCCTGCACTGTCCACTTGGCTCTGTCTAAAATGATAAAACAATTCTACATAAAACTCGATTAGGATGGATTTTTCTCAGCCATCTACCTTGAGCATCTCTGCCATTTATTTACCTTCATTTACCTCACACTCTGACCCACGCTGTTAACTAGCATCTTTCCCTGGTGGTCCAAGAGGCAATGTATGCAAGCTGAACCTGCAGCCATCTGCCCTCAAAGAGTGTTTAAACCACCACCGCTGCCTCCATTTCCAATCTGGGAGGGGACTTCTACCACCAGCAGTGTTTCTAGCCTTCTGTTTGATGAAATGGGCTTGTACCAGAGCCCGCAGACACGTTAAAAATCCTGATTTGTTACAGAGTAAATGATCTTTTTGGATAATCTTTTGAGGTCCCTTCCAATCCCTAATGATTCTATGATTCTATCATTCTGTGATCTCCAAGTTACTGAAATGTACTTCAAAAGTATCGATTTCCTCAGCTAAATAGTGCCCCGCGGTGGGAAGCCTTTGCCTCACACTTCAATGTTGGGCTGACTAGCATAGGGTTCAGCTGAGGGGCCAATCCCTTCAGCAACAGTAACAGTAACCATTTGCAGAAAGCTAATTATAGACATGGTTAATTAGGATCCAGTGAGTGACACACAATTGTAGCTGTTCCTCAAGGATAAGACATATGAAATATTATTTCACTGAAGAGATGAGCAACTAGTAGACCATCAGAAGGATGGTTGTTCAGATGTCAGTTGAGCAAATCAAGTTTCTACTGTAAGATCATGGGGATTAGTCAGGAAATAAGAAGCTGCCACATGTACTACCACACTCCACAATGTACAAATGATATTTGCTTTAGACATGCAAGAAAGAACATCCAACTTTCTTTACAATTTGCCATATCATAACCGAATGTACCAAACCCTGGAAAAACGCTGAAGGCACATCTTAAGGAACATTATGAGCCTTGTAAACAGAGGAGCCAACAAATTGAAAGAGTCCTAGGAAAAAAGCATTTTAATGGTTTCAAAGCAAATTGTGCGTGTACTGATTTAAATCAAGCCTTGACCTGCTTTTCATAAACACACATCAGTCATGCTTTTTGCCATATGCTTAACTTGACTAATTATGTAAAATTCTACTTAGGCATTCATAAGGAAATGGACTGCAGACTGCTGAATGTCACAATAACACAAAAAGCAAGAGTTAAATCCTGTTCCTTTCACCCACACAAGTGAAAAAGATCCAGAAAATAGCAAATCCAGAACAAAATTTGATCGGAGCAAGAAAAAAAGTCCAGAAAACCAAGGATGCAGAGAGGCTAGCAAGCTATCCGTACCTTCAAATATGCTAACACAGACTTTGGAAGAATTTCCACCACACTGAAAAAGTAATAAAGAGAAACCACTGCTCTGTGGATGTTCGGGCTTGGTATGGTATTCTAACATGCTGAAACAGGAGAAGGATAGCTAGGGCAAAGCTTTTGTTTTCTGGTGCCCTTCTTCACCCAGAGATAAACTTGACCCCTATGAAATTAGTGTGAAAAAATGTAACCACAGCCACATCTCTTGACACGCTGAAGTCTAGTACTCTTGTGGCATTCAGAAATTCAATGCAAACCAGCTACATTTATACTCTTTCAATGTAGAAATTATGATGAAAACAAGGAAAATTTGCTAATTGTCTGCTCAGCTATTTTTTTAAATTTGTTTTGTTTTGCTGGCCAGGTAAACACAGCCTGATGTCCTGTAAGGGAGGTGTGATTTAAAGAGAGAATGAATGCATTATCAATGTGAACATTTTTCATGATATACAAGTGTTGAGCATTGCTTGGCACTTGCAATATATACTTTAAATCTTAAGGCTTATTCAAAACAAAGATGCTGTAAATCACCTCCTAATGGTAAAGGCACTGCCTTGGGTGATTTCAGCTGACCCATTTTGCTTCACTGCTGAGGCTTACCCAGTCCACTATCACAGCTCAGCTGATACTGGGGAGGGAGATTTAAGACATGGCAAAAGCACTCACCTCCTGCACTGCCCTGAACACACTGGCATCTGGACAGACATACAGAAGTGCAATCTGTGCTGCTCAGTCTGGCTCAGATGGCTCCTTGAGGATCTGAACTTAGCAGGGGTGGGTCTAGGGGTATATACCACCTGGAGGTGGTTTTGTGGGTGGATGAGAGCTGAAATGGAAAAGACACATCACTCTGCCTCACTTCTCATGATGGATTTTAACTAGGGAAGGAATGAAACTAGTTGGGGGTTGTTGTGCTTGCTTGAGCCACTGTAGCTACCATGTTCATCTGCATATTTAGGTGGTTTTAAAAACAGCTCAGAAAATAAACTGTCCCTTTCCTGTTTCTGTCTGAGCTCTATATGCAGACACCTGCACATAGAGAAATGGCTTAAATTGAATTTTTCCTTATGTAATTTAAATAATTTAGTAACATTGAGCAGAGGGAGCAAATATTAAGTATTTTAAAAGTCTCTTAGTGGTCCACGAGAGAGGATATAGAGTACTGCTTGCAGTCAAAGTGAAGATGGCACTTTCTCAAAACTCTTCCTCTGAGGAGGAAGAGCTTGAGAACAAATGCTCAGCAACAAACATTTAAAATAACCTGCACTCTTTGCTCAACAGTTTTCCTGTTTGCCCAAAACACAAAAAGAAAGATCATGTTGTCCTGGTCACGTATAATAAATAGGGTTTCTGTATTTCTTCTTCTATACCACGCACTTGTAAGAAACTCCAGGTAGTAGAGGTTTCTATAGCAACTGAATAAATTCTTTTACAATAGTAGCTGCTCTTGTCACAGGTAAACTTACCAGCTGGTCATACTTTGCCCTTTGAAATTCATCTTCTTGTCTTTATGGAGCTGCAAAACTAGGATGGGATATTATTTTCCACTTAGCTTACATGAGTAGATAGTGATGTCTCAACTCCAACCAGCAAATGGAGAAATGAAAGCAGGAAGTTCAGCAGCAGAAAGTGCATTACTGTGCCCAAGTGCTTCAGAAGCTTTGAAACATGTGGGCGTATGTCCCTTTCGTACCCTCAGGAATTTATTACCCTCACATCACAGGAGACAGGGAGAAGGCAGAAGCACATTAAGGAATGAGTCTTGCCAGAATGACACAAAAGGGCTGTGGCAGAGCAGACTGAGAGATTAAGGTTCACAGTTACAAAGGTTTTGCCCTGATGTTGTGGAACACAAATAAGATGGAAGTTACAATTTCTGTTCAGTTTAATCTCCCCTCCAAACAATGCTGAAGTCAGAATGACCTGCTCCTTCTTTTGATGACCCCTTGGGCATTGTTCCTGAGTGACCACCCTTTCCTTGCATCCATTTTAAAGAATCAGTGTAATCCCATCCCCACCTCTGCTCATTTCAGTCCTTTTACCTGGTACTTCCTCAGACTCACTTCACCCAGTCCTCTGCAGGAAGCACAGTGAAGACTAGGATCAATGTGCTTAGTCTCAAAAGACCTTGTAAGTAGCTACTTTTGCTTGAGATCTCACTTTTCAATATAGCTGCTTCTTTATTTTTTACATCAAACTGTTATTTTGCCCTGATTCACACAGTGTCTCTTCAGGACAAAGAGCATTTCACATTGTATTTGTTGTCTGCAGCAGACATTTACTCTACTGGAACTGTTATAAAACCATAAAGGATCCAGACAGCATCATTCTTGTTTAGAGGAATAAATGCAAAAACATGAAAACCTCATGACTCTGCTAGAACCTACCCAGCCTAGTTCTGAGAATGTAAACCAACAGTCTGTTCCAATTGTAATGGGCTTCTCCATTTAAAAACAATTTTTCCAAAGCTGCTTGACTGAGCGGAGATGGTTTCACAACAACTTATTTTATGCCATGCAACAAGTCTGGCCTCTGAGCTGTAAATTTCTGTGGTGATTTAACCCCAGCTGTGCCCCACACAGCTGTTTGCTCAGTCTCCAACACAGTGGGGTCAGGGAGGGAACGGAGAAGGTGAAAGTGAGAAAACTTATGGGTTGAGATAAAGGCAGTTTTCCAAGTAAAGCAAAAGCAAAGCAAACCAAGGAATTCATTCATCACTTCTGTCAGCAGGTAGGGGTTCAGCCATCTCCAGGGCTCCATCATGCACAACAGTGACTTAGAGAGATGAACACCATCAGCCTGAATGTCCCTCTTCCTTCTTCCCTCAGCTTTATATATTGGGCATGATGCCGTATGCTGTGGAACAACCATTTGGTCAGTTGGGGTCAGCTGTCCTGGCTGTGTTCCCTCCCAGCTTCTCCATGTCCACTCACTGTTGGGGAGATGTGAAGAGAAGAAAGACCTTGACTCTGTGTAAATATCACTCAGTGATAATCACAGAATCAGAATCATCATGGCTGGAAAGGACCTCTAGGATCATCAAGTCCAGCCTTTTCTCCTAGTGTGTAACAGCTAGACCATACCCCTAAGCGCCACGTCCACTCATTCCTTAAACACCTCCAGGGACGGTGACACCACCACCTATCTGGGTAATCCGTTTCTGATACAGGCCAGGATGCCATTGGCCTTCTTGACCACCTGGGCACACTGCTGGCTCATGTTTAGCCGGCTGTCGATCAACAGCCCCAGGTCCTTCTCCACAAGGCAGTTCTCCAGCCACTCTTCTCCAAGCCTGTAGCGTTGCTGGGGGTTGTTGTGACCAAAGTGCATGATCCAGCACTTGGCCTTGTTAAACCTCATACAAGTGAGCTCAGCCTATTGCTCCAGCCTGTCCAGATCCCGCTGCAGAGCCTCCCTACCCTCCAGCAGATCGACACTCGTGCTCAATTTTGTGTCATCCGCAAATTTACTGAGGGTGCACTCGATCCCCTCATCCAGATCATTGATAAACAAGACCGGTCCCAAAATTGAGCCCTGAGGGACACTGCTTGTGACTGGTCGCCAACTGGATTTCATGCCGTTCAACACCACCCTCCGGGCTCAGCTGTCTAGCCAGTTTCTAACCCAGCGAAGTCCTCCTGTCTATGCCATGAGCCACCAGCTTCTCCAGCAGAATGCTGTGGGAAACGGTGTCAAATGCCTTACTGAAGTCCAGGTAGGCAACATCCACGGCAATGAAAACATTCCTGAATGATCCACATCGTTTTCAGCACAAAACCGAGTCATAGCCCTATACCAGCTACCATGACGAAAATTAACACAATGCCAGCCAAACCCAGCAGTCTCCACGTCAGAGCTTCCCAGACTGAGTCCTGTGGCTGAGCTGCAAACCACAGCAAGATCAACCACAGACTCAGGAGGGCTGTAACAAACCTGAAAGTATTGATTTAGTTTGATGGACTAGCACAGCAGACACTGCCATGTTAACATTTTCACCACAAGTATTCACTCTAATTTAACTCACTTGCTCTTCTGTGATTGAACAGATCTGTCACTCAGCAGAACAAGGCACCGAAGCAGCAAGTAAATAAAGGAAAGGGATTCTGCTGCTGTTGCATTACCTCTGCTTTGTGATGCTGCCTGTGCCACTAGGTAGCAAGATCACTTAATTATCACCTGCTTTAACACTGGACAATTATCGTGGAAAAAGGTGGATCATGTTCCCTTGCATAGGCAGCACAACAATGGCATCACTTGTAGCCCTTAGGGTGCTTTGGAGAAGCTGGTGGGGAGGTAGGCAGGACTGGCAGGAAGTTACCTCCCCAGATTTCAGTTTTGGAGGGGTTGCTGTCACTCAAAAGAAAGAATGTAATGGCTTTCAATCTGCTGGCAAGCTGAAAACTAGCTGGGTCCCCTGGTATAGTCTATTAGAATTTCTACATGGATAGTCAGCAACATAGAAATGTTTATTATCTTCCATTTCAGCAGTTTGTAACTGATGCAGCTGGTGCAGAATGTTTATTCCTTTGACTCCTACTTTTCCAATTGCTACTGAGAACTTTCTAAGTCTCTGATGGCTTAACATGGAAAGTGGACCCTGCCCCAGCCCAGTCTCTTGGGAATACCATAGAGAGGTGTAACTACATACACAATGATTAGAGTCTTTTTGAGACTTGAGCTGGATATACTCCCCAGGTACAAAATACTGAGCCTGGATGAGCTTAAAATACGTGACTCAGCATTGCACCTCTAAGGCTGTGCTCTTCCCTCCATCCCGAGGTCTCTCTCTGAAGGCCAAAGGAAGTTCTCAGTTGAGGCAGTTTTATGCACCTTCTCTTCAGCTGCAAATCTTCCTACCCCATCCCTGCTCCTTGCTGCCCAAAACTAAACATTAATTGTTTCATGTCCACCTTACAGAAAACAGTAAAATAAAACTCAGTTTTGATTTATTTGTTATTTGGGTTTTTTAAACCTGGATGATCTCAGCAATCCACTTTCCAGTTCAGCCTCAGAGAGAGCTGAATCAGCTCAATGAGGAGACTCTGAATAAATGATTGAGGACAAAAACTTCTTAACTGCATTTCTGTTCCCAAGATACTGTACAGAGATCTGTATAATACCCCATAAATTGCAAATTAATATCTCTTGAGATTACAGAGCATTCAGTGCAAGTAACATTTTTCCAGGCTAAAAAGACCTCAAACAAGACATGATGCTAATAAGGATGTTTCTTATCTTTTAGACCTTAAAGAAATAAAGTAAGTCCAAGTTTCATCCCCTGTGAGTTAATGGTTATTTCCAGATAATCCAGACATACACTTAAATGGCTGGAGTCTGGCTAGAAACAAGAATACATGAAGACACATGCTAGTAGCTGTTCCAGGACACTGCTGTCACAACTCCTGACACTGACTGCCAGGTTTCCTTTGCCTGAGGCACCCAGGGGAAGCATAGGCAGCAGATGGCATGTATTCTGGTTGCCTGTTCCCAGCTCTTCCTTTAGGAAATGGAATGGTATGGTGTGAAATTTCTTGAGGGAAGGCATGTTGATCATCCTCTAAGAGGCAACTGCGTTGCACTAGGAGACCTAACAGTCCCACAGAGAAGGCAGTGAAAGACATCTGTTTAGAATGGAGGTGGACAGAGATATCACATTATAGAGAGAGGAACAACCTTCCTACTGGCCCAAAATCCTTTCAGCTGGCTGAAATAAGAGCAGGAAGCATTAGTCCTCTAAGAAGGCTTATATAAAAGTTTATTTCTATTATATCCTCTCTAGCTGCTGTTTTCTTTAAGGAAAATATTAATCATCACAGCTTGTTTTCTAGCAGGACTTGGTTTCTTAAAGCTTGAACTATTTTTGGTTTTATAGGGATGCTCAGAGCATTGGGGAGGCCCCAGCAGTTCCAGTGCAAAGCACCAACCAACCCCTCCCAGATCTGCCACAAATTCAACACTTCAAATGAATTATACCAGCAATATTTCCTGAATGCTGTCCTCGTCACACTCAGTGGGTGTTTTCACTTAGGTACTTCGTTAAGGCAAAGATTGTAACTTTTTCAGCCTCCTGTCTCCCTGGCTGGTGTTGCAGGCTCTTCGTGGGGCAGTGCCAGGATCACTTGTGCTTAGTGTGCTCCTGAAAAAGATGTGCAGTGCTGGTGTGGATCTGTTAATCTGGTCCACAGACCCAGTCCCTGCCCACTGGCCCTATTTTAGTATGGAAGATTTTCTGAATTTCTAGGATATTTTTTTAAAAAGTCCATATCTCTTAAAGATCTCCAAAACTGCCCATTTCTGAAGTGCTACTATGACAACTGTTTCAACTCCAAAGTCAGGAAAAGTTTTCCTGGTTGTCTTCTTTCTTTCTTAAACTCTTGCTATAAGGGCCTTGAAAGTGGTTGTTTTCTGTAGGGTATTTTTTTTGTTTTTTCACACGAAAAGATCAAGAGCATTTCAGAAATTATAACAAGATGCATTTCAGAAAACGTGTTTACATTTTAAGGCACCACCTGACAGAGAAAAAGCTCCCCTGAGATTTCAAAACCAGAGGTAAGTTTGCTAACAACAAATCACATTGGCATGCTTAATATTTGCTGTTATCGGTCCTGAAACAGCTTTGAAGACTGGCTACTCTTTCATTCCAATTCCTCAAAATAGTTTCAGGCAGTTGTAAATGTAAGTGGAACCCTGGCTTCCAAGAAAACTAGTTGGAATTGGTAACGTAAAATATTGCTCTTGCTTCAAACAAGGGTGGATCGCAAGGGAATGTTGTGCCAGGTGTGCCGTCTTCACTCTGTCCATCTATTGTCTGCTCAAGATTTGTCAAGATTTTCTTACCTAGAAATACATCCCTGGAAAACATTTCTCCTTTAATAAACACTGTGGTCTCTGAGCTTCATGTTCTCTTCCTTTATTTTTCCCCTCTCTAAAGTATACAGATGCTTTTGTGTACAAGAGTTCTAGAAAAAATTTAATTTCAATAATGTCTTTGTTTTTACACTCTGGCTGCCAGATACCACAGGGAAAACAAGATTACAGACAGACTGGGCACCTGTGGGTATTTAATCCAAGAGCATCTGGTTTTAGCTCTGAGATCTATGCTATTTAATTATTTATTTTTTTAAAAAAACTTGTTCAGAATGTTGATGTCTTAGGTTTGTTGAGTAGTTCTAGTCATGCTTTCAGTAAGTCTTGAAGAAAAGTGGTTTGATACACAAAATTGTACTGTGAGGACAGTGACATCATTCCGTTAAAATGAACAGTGAGTTTAAGAGTCACTGGACTTGACCCCTTAGACTCCTCAACATCAACAGGAGCTTCTTTACCCCTGCAGGTGATGGTGCTTTGACCCAAACTGGGCATCATCACTAGAGAACAGCTTCCCCCCCGATACCCATACCATCATCCCCTGACCCAAGAACAGGTCTCCATTACTTTGGTTCTGCACTTGACCACAGACACATGGTAAACTGCCCAACTGGCCCCAACACTAAGAACTCAGTGTGTTAATGCTGCTTTCACGATTTAAGGCCCAATAGCAATTATTAAAGCTTAAGACATTAAGTCCTCTTTGTCCAGAAGTACTAAAAGAAAATTTGTCATGTGCTCATTGCAAGAAAAATATAACAGCATTTAATCTGTTTAGTATTTTCTATAGTCCTTAAGGCTGACAAATCACATAACCCCCTGAAGCCACCATGCCCACAAGCATGCCTGGAAGACATATTAGATGCACTTCTATGCATGGAAAATTCACAAGGCAGAGCACAAACACACTGAAAATATGCAGTAGCTTTTTAAAGACAGGGTCCTTCTCTGCAGAAAAAGTTATTCACAACAGTTTAGGTGTGCATTGTTATTCCTGGCACTCACCAATAAGAACTCAGTTCTTAGAGCACAGCGTAATGAGATCCGTCACTTCACCAAGACTGTACACTGACGGTATGGTCACACGGACTCCTGGCTTGTATCAGAAATAGTGTGGCCAGCAGGACAAGGGAAGTGATTGTCCTCCTGTACTGGTCACTAGTAATGCCACACCTTGAGCGCAGGGTTCAGTTTTGGGCACCTCATTACAAGAAAGACCTTGAGGTTCTTCACCCTCTGGAAAAGCAGTCAGCCTTAAAATGATGTTCCTGAACTTGCTATGGCATTTCCAATGCCTAACAAAAGGGGTGAGGATGTTTTGAGACAAGGTAGGACAGCTAAGCTGAAACTGCATTTGCTTTATCCCAGAAGAGCACAGAAGAGGTTCAGCAACTAATCGTCTCCAGTTCCTGCATCTTGTAACAGGATCCGATCGCTGGCCTGAAACTGAGATTTCATTAGGGTGAAATAACAACTTCTTCCTCAAACTATCAGGACATCTTGGACAACAGCACTCAATACTTCTTTACAAGCCAATGAGGGCAACCACTCACCAATGGCTGTTTTGAATTAGAGGAAGATCTCAAAATTTTTCCTGGGTCATCATTCTATTTAGGGAACATAATCAGATGGAAGTGATGAACAGTCCACCATTGACCATGCCCGGGGATTTAAAGGATTTTGAGGGACAGAGCAGAGTCTGCCTTAAGACTGAGGAGTACTTCTCTGCTTTGTGGGTACATTTTGGGGAAAATCTGAGTACATATACTATAAAACATAGAAATTGAGGCTTATTTAAAGGATTTGCCAGGCACCAGAGCAAATCTGCTAATGCACCAGAACTCTGTAGCACAAAATGTATTTTCCAGATTATTTTGGACTTGCATAAGGTCTTCCTCTAATATATGTATGCCTTTGCTGTATGGCCTGTGAAGATGTATCTTTTAAAGCCCCAGCAGTTCTTGTATTTATCCAAACTGTTTCATGTTGAAGTTCCAGAAACATTTAACAGCTTCTAGCTATTCCAACTTCTGAAGGACAAAGCCTAATTAAGTCTCACTGGAGCTCTCCATTCTTCCTGTGTTGCCATAACTCCAGCTTTTGGAAGTCGAGGCCAAGTAAGGAGAGAGCTGGTAGCACAGAAACCCAGAGATTACTAACATTTTAGTCCTTCTTTTACAGAGGCGCTTTGACCAATTCATTGCCTTAGGTAAGTATAATGATTATTTTCTTTCACTATTTATTCAATTATAAATGCAAGGAAATCACAGATGTAAATTTCCAACATGAGTTTTTTGCCATTACTAACAAAGCTGTAACAAGGATTGAACGAACACACATAATGAGTTGGACCACACTGATGTCAGTACATACATAATGCACATACAGAACTGGGTCAAAACTAAAGAGGGAGTCTGGACCTGCTGAAATGACAGACTTAAATTCTTCTCTTGAATAAATCCTGAATAAATCTTGCTCTTGAATAAATTTGCTCTGCCTTACTGAATGGGTCTAGGTTGTATTCCCACATACTTAATTCAAGAGCCAAGTGGCTGAAATTATTTTGCCTGCGTTAACTTTCCAAGGGGGAAGAAACATTTGGTCTCTGTGCTATCTTTTGAAAGAGCAGTTTTGGTTAATGAGAGCAGTATAACAGTTTTTGAGGGCGAAAATGCAGAGAGAAAACAGAAGCAGGAAACTAAATTAAAAACATTAAAAATGAAACTAAAAACATTGAGGATGAAATTGTTGGCATAGTCTGAATAATGGATTATTTGGTCTAGTACCAGCTAGAGCTGTTCTGGATAAAAGTCTCTAAATCATGTTTTGACAGCACAATATTCTGCAAAGTTTAAAAAAAACCCCACAGCTGCAAACTGTGACATGCTTGGACAGAGTAAATCTATCGAGGTCCCTTCCAATCCCTAATGATTCGATGATTCTATCACTATTAATGTGGAAGGAATGCTTGAGCTGGTTCACAGTAACAAAAATATAACAAAAGCCTTAAAAAAAAAAAAGCTTGTCTAATTTCTAAAAGTTTCTACTAAAATAGGCTTCCCTTGAAGGCTCAGAAATTAAACGTCTGCTGTATGGTCTAATACACCAGTAAATAGTTTTATCTCAAATTGTGTTATTCCTCTCCTTTTTGCCTTGTTATTTTTCAATTTTTTTCTTTTTTGACAGCTTAAATTACTGTTTCTGCTTGGTTCATTTCTAGTCCACATGGAAGGAACTGAATTTGGAGGTTTTTCCAAGGGAAGAAAGGGGAAAAGGAACCAGAGGGCTTGCACCCAAACTAACCAGATCAAGTCATATTGTGATTTGCAAGTTAATTACTTTGCTTCATGTTATCTTTCATTCTCATCCCTCTTAACATTTACTTCAAATGGGAAATACACTGTTAAAATACAGAAATCCATATAAAAGTTCTTGTAAGTCTTCCATGAGTCAGAGGGTTTGAGTTAGGCTGACAAAAGCACTCAGAAGAACAAGTGCTTATCTGAGACAAACTTTCAGAGGTTTTTCCTGGTACAAACAAGCATTTTAGCTGCAATCAGGGTTTTAAGAAAGGAGAGCTGGGCTTTGGACTAAGTGCTCCAGCCATCATGCCTCTATTTCTGACTCTACCAAAGTCCATGTTTCTGACCTTTGGCCAGTCATTTAGCCTCCCTCCCCTAGGACAGAGTATGTAAAATGGAGATGGTGATACTTCCTTTTCCTCCCAGTATCAGCATCTGCCCTTTGTTCCTAATGCAGCCAGAACGGGGACAGCTGTAAACCACTTAATATGGAGAATTCCCTAAACACCACTGGACCCCAAGACATTGCTGTAACATCACAAACTTAATTAGTGAGTAGAGTGGGATGTTGCAAACCCATTCCTTGGGAATTTCCTTCATTCCCTTCCCAAGTTTGTTAAGTGACAAACCATAATTAATGAAGCCATTCAGCAGTGACATTAGAAAAATGTATTTAATTAGAGACATTTCCTTGGAAAGAAACTATTGACAATTGTAAGTTCTGCTGTTTTGCAGAGAAAAACATTAACTATTTTAAGGAAAGTGGCACTAGGAGGTGTAACACCCTTCCAATTCACCGGATCATTTCAGATACACAAGGTCACATCTCAATCAAAGTGGTGGTTGCTAAAAATATAGGGAAGTCCAAAGACTGGTCTGAACTCCTGACCTGTGAGAGCATCTGTAAGAAGAGTGTGCTAAATATCCTACACACCCTGAATTCCTACCAAAGGTTACTGGAATATTTTTGTGTCAAAAATGGAAGCTTCAGAAACCAATACTAAGTAACTAGAAATTTAAGCTAAATGGCGTTTAACAGCAACTTTCCACACTGCCTCTTGATTTGACAGATGTTACCATGTTTGTTAGAAACTGATATTAAGCCTTTTAAAACCCATGTGACAACAATGGGAGCAGTTGCTCTTCCAAAACTTTTATTCAAGATTTTGGTGTAGGGACATCGGGAAGTAAAGTAATGAATTTCAGCTCCTAACACCTGTTTTATGCTGTCAATAACGTGAGACAGAATGTGTACTGTCAGCCTCTTTGCACAGCAGTGGAAAGCTCTGCTGGTGGTTGCAAGCAATATGCACATTGTGTGGGAGCTGACGAAAGTACCCAAAGAAAAACAAGAAAACAAGAATTTCCATTTCTGTTCACCATCAAATTTCCTTTCATTCTTAGTTTTTCAATCCCAGAGCATATTAAGGAGGTTTTGTTTAGCTCACTGAGCAGCTATAATAAACAGAGGAGAGGAGTGCTCTGGTCTCTCTTACCACAAAGCAGGGCAGCTGGTGAATTTTCATAGGACGAGTGCAATGAGAAATTAACCACTCACACTCTAAAAGGCCCCAAAACCTTTTTCACTGGATTTCACCCAGAAATCTTTGTACCTTCTGAGGAAAATTAAGTCTGTAACACAGAAAGCTACTGTAAACTTTGCAGTAGAATTTAAGTATTGCACATCATTTGTATTTTACAAGAGATATTTTCTTTGTGAATCCCCTAGGATTAAGGATAAAGTCTAAAACATCCCACTATGAAATCTCAGCCTGTTTATGATTTAACAGCAAAGCATAAACCTAACATTGCGGGCTCATCTTGGCCTTAATGATCTCTCTGGTGAGAGTGGTTTAATCCATGAAAGATTACAGAGACAGCTGAAGTCTGCTCTTTAAACCATGAAAATATAACAAGGCACCTATGAGCGTGTATGTGCAGAACTGGAGGGAGAGGCTTTCATCTCCATACATCTCTTACTTCAGCCTCCTCCTCCTCCTTGCTGGCTCACAAAGATACAACAGTGCCCTCACTCCATTGTTTTTTTGCCATTCAAAGCACAGTGTCTGCAAAGATCATGATCTCTAGCCCATACACTTGGTATCTAATCTTTCAATCTAGCCATGCTCCTTTTGCCTTGTGCTATAGAGCATCTGCTCATGGCTAATTCTTTTTAGTCCCAAGGTATCCCATATTTTCTCCCACCTCAACAACCTATTTTTCTGAACCACACTGAGAAAGTGATAGGTTTATGGTACCAGTTCTCATCATGTACTGACGGAGCTTCAGATTACTGCTACATATGGAAGTTGACTGAGAAAGCACCACCTTATGAATTGCCTCAGCAACAGCACCCAGATAATTTCTTTAAAATTTTCCTTGTTGCAGTGACTATTGCTTATTCCATCGACTAATGGAGTGTTTTGTTCTTTGACATACTCAGCCAGCCACCCACAGTCCAGGAGGTTCCTCCAGTGCATTGGTGACAATTTCCTGATGCAGATGGTGGAGAAGCCCACTAGGAGAGGAGCACTGCTGGATCTTGTACTCACCAGCGAGGAGGGTCTGTTTGAAGCAGTGAAGGTTGAGGGGAGCCTTGGTCGCAGTGACCATGAGATGGTAGAGTTCAGGGTCTCGTGTGGTAGAATAGCTAGCAGAATCACAACCCTGGACTTCAGGAGGGCCAACTTTGGCCTTTTCAAGCAATTGCTAGAGGAAATCCCATGGGACAGGAGACTGGCAGCTGGTTAACATTCAAAGACTACTTCTTTGAAGCACAAGAAAAGAGCATTCCAACAGGAAGGAAGTCAAGGAAGGGAGCCAGAAGACCTGTGTGGTTAAACAGGGAGCTGCTGGGGAAACTGAAGAGGAAGAAGAAAGTCTATAGGTCATGGAAGGAGGGGATGGCCACTTGGGGTGATTATAAGGCTCTGGTGAGAGAATGTAGGGATGCAACTAGGAAAGCCAAGGCCTCTACCAAATTAAACCTTGCAAGAGAGGTCAAGGGCAACAAAAAGGGCTTCTTCAAATACATTGCAGGTAAAATGAAAACTAGAGGCAATGTAGGCCCCCTGCTGAATGAGGTGGATGCCCTGGAGACAGAGGATGCAGAGAAAGAAGAGATATTGAACACCTTCTTTGCCTCTGTCTATACTTGTGGGGGCTGTCTTGATATCAGCCTGAAGCTCCAGAAGAAGTTGAGACGAGAGGAGCTTGTCTTGGTTGATGAGGACTGGGTTAGGGATAATTTGAGCAAACTGGACGTACACAAATCCACGGGCCCAGATGGGATGCACCCGCGAGTACTAAGGGACACAGCGGAAGTAATTGCTAAGCCACTCTCCATCATCTTTTCTAATTTATGGGGATCAGGAGAGGCACCTCAGGACTGGAAGACAGCAAATGTCACTCCAGTCTTCAAAAAGATCATCTAGTCCAATCCCCTTGACACAGGAGGATCACCTAGACCAAGTCACACAGGAACACATCCAGGCAGGTTTTAAACATCTCCAGTGAAGGAGACTCCACATGTATCCATGAAGGGCAACAGACGAGTGCAAGATAGCAAAATGTCTTCAACTAACATTGCATGCTGTGATGTAGCACTTGGTGTAAAAAAGCAGCCTATGTAAGTTTTTAAAAAGCAGAGCTTTGCTATCTTTTGGCAGTATGTCTCTTTGCAATACTAGAGAGCAAAACTAAACCATATTTTCCACAGGAGGCATTACAAGAAGAGGTAAACATAAGAATTCAGAAAGGACACTCTCCATGAAAGGAAAACACCACAAAGAAAACTAAACAAGCTTTTAAAATTACTGCATTACTGCTCACAATTTTACCAGACAGTGATCATGGCCATAATTCAGATCATACTTGGTTTTTAACAGACTATGACCATCTGTTTATATAGGTATATCTATATTTAACCATAATATATGGAATTACCTAACTGATTTCCTTTTTGATTTACAAAGAAATGGCAGGTTTCTACTCCAGGATTCAAACTCACTGAGCTTTGCAAGCTACACCATGTAGTTCCTTTATTACACTTTCAGGTTCCATTTATTATGGCTGGTGTATTAGGCAAGAAGCCTTCTGACCTTCTGACAGTACACTGAGATGAATAAAGGGAGATAGATGGGAGCCTACAAACTAGAGCACTCTCTATGCTGTTTATGAATAATTATATTTAATTTAAAGCACCATATGCTGGAGCTTCAATGTTTGTCTTTCCACACAACTGGACAGCAAGGCCTGTATGTGCTCACAGGAAACAGAAAAGGCATGTAAAGATGCTTTACTTCCTTCCTTGTTTGTACTGTATAAGTACAAATGCAGTACAAATGAAAACAGCAAATGGTACCAAGGCATAACTGGCACAAACAGAAGAAACTGTGTGTGGAAGAGACATCTAAGTGAGTGAAAGGGGAAGAAAATTAATCAGGAAAAGGAAAGTTATGTTTTTTGATTAAATTCTTGCTAGCCTTCTACCAGAGATTCACGTTACCAGCAGGCTACAGCAGTCAGTAGAGATTATTGTAGCTTCATTGTTTCTGATTTTGTAAATAATAATACTGCTCTGACAGTCAAATACCCACCAAGTGGCTAGTGTTCATACCTTTTTCCAGCTGTAGGAACCAGAGCACATTGTGAGTTTGAGTCTTTGGTGTGTTCAGTACGTCATGTATCCACAGCTCTCCCCATTCATACTTTTTGGTTTGGTCTTCCGGACATCTGTGACTTCTGTTCCTCCAAAGAGTCAAAGTACTTAGGGTACTTTAAAAGTAAAGATCAGACAGTTCTTTGAGGGCAGTCCCTGGCCAAACCTTTGCAGATAAGCTAAATGAACTCCCTCTGGAAGACATTGGGGAGAGTCCAGTGGTGGAACACCTTGGTGGAGAATGAGGGGGCAGCAAATAACTGAAATTTTAAGTGGCTGTAGAAGGTGTTACTGAACAAACTGAAGAAGAACATTAACATCTCCCCACTACTCCCTGGATGGTTATAAGAAGTAACAAGGGTGTAACAGGTAAAGTACCAGTAGTGGTGGGTAACTGGTTAAAAATGCTGTGGTATGTCATGACATGGTACAAAAGAGAAACCAAGTTTTAAGAGAGATGTTGGGAAGTCCAGGGTCAAAGACCTGGCAAAGCTTATGTGTGTATTAAGCAGATTAACAGAATCACTAATAAAGGACAGGATGACTCATATCCTAGGTAAATACAACCTCTCATGCTTCTGCAAAGGGATATATTTTCTTAGAAACTTCTCAAGAGGTCAAAAAAACGTAAAATCAGTTTTTTGTTTCTGCTTGAAGTGAGTGTCTCTCAGTATCTGGCTTGACCGCACTGAAAGGTCATGAAGGAGGACCAAAATACAGTGGACTGCAATTTTTAAGTCGAAACATTATTTTATGGAAAATGCCAATCTGCCAAAGCCAACTGCAATTCAACATAAGGTTCTGAAGACCTCACAGGTTGAGTTACTGGTCAATCAAAACCACGTCATGATTTTATCTCATACCACCATTAGATTAACAATAGTTCAAGTCTGAGGTTAACATGAAAAAGAGAAGAAAAATAGAGCATTTATGAGCTTCAGAGTTTACAAGATAAGAAAACCACCTTGTACAAGGTCCTCACCATCCTGTAGGCTTGAGTCATTAAGCCTCCCTAAGGCAAAATATTCATAATGTCTATCTTAAGTCATTAAACAACAGAGGGTTAAAAACCTCTTTCCTCAGTCTTACACAGTTTCAGGTACAAATTCTCATTTGTTGATCCCAGTGTAAGGGTTAGGCATAAGGTTCTCTGGATGTGTTACACTAAAAGGAAAAACACAAAGGGTTGCCTGCCTTTCTCCTTTCCAAGGAGAGATTTTAAAAGATCATTTAAAGATCATTTCATGCCAGCAGATGGCTACAGCTTGTTACTTTGTAAAGTACAGTCTGGAAAGCAGAATGACAAATTAATTAGCATTTGTCAGGGATACATAACAGTGAATGATATGGGCTCAGGCCATTTTACTTCATGTCACATAAATTGAGTACTAGATAACTCGCAGAATGTGTTAAACTAACCACAGCTTTCACTAACAGTAGCAGATAAGCTGAAACATCTCTCACACAGAGATTTTATTTGCTTATGGACACCCTGACACAAGAGGTAGGCACAGACATCTCTCCAGCCTTACCTACTACCTTGTGTACTCTTCATTTCTCTGGAGTTTCACCCAAGGTTACATTAGCCCAACAAGTTTCTGATGAAAAAATAGCTCAGCACTATCCAACCAGCAGCTCATATACCTAGTGTTTGGCTGCACAAGGAAGTCTCTTCCATACCACAGGAAGGGATTCCCTCTTCATACAATTATTTTGATTGGAAAAGACCTTTAAGATCAAGTCCAACCATCAACCAAGCACTGCCAGGTCACCACAAACCCATGTTCCTCACACCACATCTGCACAGTTTTTCAATCCTTCCAAAGATGGGGACTCCACCACTACCCTGGGCACCCTGAGCAACTCTTTCGGGGAAAAAATTGTTTCTCATCGCTGCCCTAAACCTCCCCCGGCACAACTTAAGTGTTTCCTCTTATCCTGCAGTTTGTTGCTTGGGAGAAGGAACCAACCCTCACCTTGCTCGAACCTCCTGTCAGGGAGTTGTCAAGACCAAGATGATCTCCTCTGAACCTCCTTTTCCCCTGTCTAGATGCTCCTCGGAGCACTATTTTCATGTTCAGCCTGCTACGAGAAAATCTCACATGGAAAACCCACATAAAATATCTGATACCAGACTTTTAACAAATAACTTTGCAGGCTCAGGTTACTGGCAACTGTGGCAGACACTTCTAATGCAGATCTTGAGTTTACTACAGTTCTAACAACTCTGTGAAAACATGGGCTTTTTTTCAAGTATGTCTAATAAGTATATACGTTTCTAATAAGATATGGAGCTACAGCAAAATCCTCAGCTGTCCTGAAAAGCAGCTGAGGCATTACAGCTCAAGTTCCTCTAATGGCACAACAGTGAATCTTGCCCCTGTAACCTGCTCTTCATCCTCTTTTGCTACAGGAAAGCTAAGCAAGAAAAACACGTATCACATCAGAGCCATAAAATGACTCTAAGCTTTCTAAGCTCTAGTAGGGTAGCAGCTCTACCTACTCTGTGAAACTAGTGATTAGACACATTGGGGCACCCTATAAAGCCTGGGTTTACCCCAGTTTCTAGAACAAATCTTGTTGCTGCATCTGTTACTGAGTGAAAAATGACCTGTCAGTGAGGAGCAAACACTAGTACAGCAAACTGCCATTGCAGCTGGGATTGTGGGCTGTGGGCTATGGGCAAGACAGAAAGACAACACTGTGCTAGCACCACAAAACGATTCCTAGTTCAACCTTACTCTGCCTTTCTGGGAAATCAGAGCAGCAGAATTTTTCACCACTCACTTATCTACATTGTCTAAATGCTCCATTGATTTTCTCTTTACCAGTCAAGGAGAAAAGCGCAGTAGTGAGCTGCCTGAGATGGGATGGAAAGTGTTTAGGTCTGTTTTGCAGTGTATATTCAAAATTTAACAATACTGTTTCCTTGAACTTATTAAATGTTAAACTCATTTACTCAGGACAAAAAAAAGAGAATATTATTTGTATCAACAAATGTGAAACCATAAATACAGAAAACAGACATATCAGCTCCTTCCACCATGGCAAATGCTGCAGTCAAAGGACTGGGAGTTACATGGCTTGTTTTTCACAGAATCACAGAATCATTCCAGTTGGAAAAAACCTTTGGGGCACCTGGTTGGCTCAGTGGTTAGAGTGTGTGACTCTGAATTCCTGGGGTCATTGGTTCAAGCCCCATGTAGGACATCTTGAGACAGTACTGTAGGCTTACCCTGCTCCAGCAGGGATGGGTGGACTTAGATGATCTTTTGAGGTCCCTTCCAACCTCTAACATTCTGTGACTCTGTGACCCTCAGGATCATCAAGTCCAAGCATTAAACCAGCCACTGCTAAACCATGGCCCTAAGCTCCAGATCTATACAACTCTGAAACATATCCAGAGATAGAGATTCAACTCCCTCCCTGGGCAGCCTGTTCCAATGCGTGATGACCCTTTCCAAGAAGTTTTTCCTCATGTCCAATCTGAACTTTTCCTGGTGCAACTAGAGGCCATTTCCTCTTGTCCTATCACTTGTTATTTGTGAGAAGAGACCAACCCCCAGCTCTTTACGACCTCCTTTCAGGTAGACGCCAACAACAAATTGTCCCTTCAGTCCCCTTTCCTTCAAACTAAACAGTCCCTGCCCCCTCAGCCACTCCTCACAAGCTTTGTTCTCCAGACCCTTCACCAATCTTTTGTCATTATTTCTAATTATACTGAAAGCAAAATAGATGTTCACAGAAGCCGATATCAAGATGGTTTAAGTATTAACATACAGCTACTATTACTGCTCAACTAATATTTTGGGTTGTACTCAAAAGGAAGAATCATTCACTGGTGTTACAGCCAGACACTTCTCACAGGCTGATTAAAATTCACCTGTACAGCCAATAAAACTAAAGCTGAAATTCAAATAACTTCTGCTGAACAGAAGCATTTTGGAAATCAAGAAGCTTGAAAGAGGGCTAGAAGTTGGCCGAACAGGTTTTAATCTCTCTTATGCTAATTCTTCATATATCTTAAACATAATTTTTAAGGAGTCTAGAAACCCATTATTTTCATGCCAACACTCAAACAATCCAGCCTAGTTATAGGTAAGAAAAATAAATACAAGGCAGGAAGATTGTTCAAACAAATTGGAATACAAATAAGCTGCCTAGCATGATTTATGCAAAATAGCTGCTACTTGGTTAATGAGATTACAAGTTGGTTTGATAAAGGCAACCACAGCTTCAATGCACTTCAGTGTCCTAAGGCACTGGAATTAGTTACACACAATGTGCTCATTAAAAAGGAATCGCTTTTCTCTACCAATAAACTACACAACTAACGAATTAGGAATTGCTGCAGGGGTCCAAAAAGTCGTATCTGCTGCTTCTGGTGGGGAATGGGCTCCTTCCCAATCACCCTCTGTACAACCTGAAGGCTGTGCCAGCATCCCCTTGTTCATACCCTCACAATAAATGCGATCAGAAAACACACTCAGTTTAAAAATAATCTAGTTAATAGCTTTCTGTCTCACAGTTTATGTGGCTTTTCAGCTGGATCAATACCTTGAATCAATTTACCATGTGAGGATACAAGGGTTTGCACTAGAAAAGCAACAAAGTAAAAAGCAAAGTGGGAGAAGGAAAGAAATAATCCCCACAAAGTGAAAATTAATACAACATCACCACTTTAAAAAGTGCAGATTTAAAAAGGTTCGACACTAAGTAATAAGGAGAACATGGTAGTTCAATGGTGCCATCTGGAGCCTCTGTGAGAGGCTGTAAGAAAAGGTTCTGCAAGAATTCAAAGTCAAGTTTCACAAGATGGACAGGCTGAGAGTGTTGGGGTTGTTCAGCCTGAAGAGAAGACGACTCTGGGGGGACCTTACAGCAATTTTCCAATCCTTGAAAGGGAATAAGGCTGGGGAAGTCTGTTCACAAGGGCATGGAATGATAAGACAAGGGGTCATGGTTTTAAGCTGGAAAAAGTAGATTTAGGCCATTAGGAAAACGTTTTTAATGTGAGGGTGGTGGATCACTGGAATAGGTTGCCTGGACAGGCCCCATCTCTGAAGATATTCAGTGTCAGACTTGATGGGGTTCTGAGCAATCTATAGAATCTCTTTTGTGGGAAGAGACCTTTAAGATGATGAAGCCCAACCAACTTAGCCTGGACTGAATAAGGATTTTGTGTCCTAGCAGAAGGTCCTGGAAAAAGATGAGAGCTAAACTCTCACTTGGCATTTCAATAAAATTAATGCACCTTTCAGGTAGATGTCCCAGGAGACTACTGACCTTTTTCCATTTAAAATATGTCTCCTGAGCAGTGGACTCAGCTTTTTTCAGTTGTTGGTTTGTTGGGTTTTTTAAGAGCAAATTTTCCTTTGTAAAATGTGATTGAATCAAAATATTAATCAAAAAACATGCTGCTTAAGAGAGACATACATAAGAATAAGAAGTTACTCTTTCCAACAAGGTAGGCCTGATGTTCATTGTTTCTAATGTTAGTTGGCAGGTTTGGGAAACAGAGGTCAGTTAAAGTTTGAACAAATTCTTTTTTATTCAGATTTTTTGTAAATAAATTATACACCTGAAATAAGATATTTAGTGGCTCTAAAATTCATGTTCCTGAAGTTCCATTTCACAGGAAATTAAATTTCTGATTCAAACCCAAACGGGAATTTTGAAATGGGCACATTTTCCATCACTGGCTCACATTGCCTAGTTTTCCTTCAGCTGTGGCAGACATGACCACACAGCACAGACATGGAGAAGCCCTGCTCTGCCAAGCACTGCTGCCAAACACTTTACGAGCACCCAGACAACTCAGGTAGAAATTACTTATCTTCAGGGTAAAGAAAAAACTATGTTTAACCTTGTCTCCACCTTCATTTGTCCTGCTTCCATACAGAAATTCCCTTCACACATCTGCTGCGCTGAACAGAACATGTTCCTCATAGAGCTGCTGAGATGAAGGCTGACACCTCCCTTTTCATAAGGAAAGTTGTACAAACATGAGGGCTAAGAATGTTCTCATTTGTTCAATACAGAGCTGTCTGCTGTGTCCATCAGCTGTCCAGCCCCAGAACAGTTAGATGCCACAAACAAGGCAGCTCCATCTCCATCATCTCCTCTATCTCACAGATAGAGGACTGTTTGACAGAACAAACCAATATATCAAGAAATAAGGGAAAACCAATTCAAAAATCCAAGTGACTGCTTTGCCCTTGTATGGAGGTATTTAGCTCCCATTAACTTCACTGTAAGCCACACACAGGTATTGAAGAGAAACATCTGCCCCCCCAGCTCATTTCATACTGTCCCTGTCCTTGGAATTCAGACAGATTTGACTCCTGCAGACTGAGCTCTCCAGTTACTCAACATAGGTATCTTAAAGTTTTTGCAAGAACACCAGTTAGGAAGGAATCTTTAAAAGGATCCAGAAGGGGGTTTGGAATGTTTCAGGTGTTTGCAGACTAGAGCGCTAACATTCAGAATGGTTTTAAAAAAATAACAAAAAGTTTAAGGACTTTATTGATCAGAGCTAATAGGTATCTCCACAACAAAGGAATTATCTGGTAACATATGGACCTATTATAATATTGATAACCTCATCACCTGGCTTCTAATCCATGCTTTTCATCATTGGACCATAAAGCACTTTACAAATGAGGTCAAACATCTATTGGGAAAAGGCAGACTCAGAAGTAACGGTTAGAAGCCAAAGCTGAACAGATACAAGCAAGAAATAAGGCACAAGCAAGAAATAAGGCATAAATCAACAAAACTTTCATCACAACAGAGAGTGATTAACAAAACCAGCAGTTTCCCTTCAAACATTATGTCCTTCAGCACTTCTTGTCATAAAGGGAGGATGTCTAATATGTTAAACAGTCCAAAAAATCCCACTCTTACAAACTTAAAATAATTACTGGATGAGTTTGCTTGCATTTTCAATATGGAAAGTGGAGAAAATAAGGGTAACACAAACAAAATTCCTCTTTTCCCTGAAAATCTCCTGAATAACATCACGTGGCTTTTGTATATTTTGTATATAGATTTCCTTACACTAATTTTAATTTTTTTCCTAATTTTATTTTTTTTATGCTTTAATGACTTCTACTACACTTTAAATAAATCTTGAATTTTATTTTGGGCATTTTTTAGCTTGTTTATTTTCCCCTCTCACACTAGTGGGAAGGGAACGTACAATCTATTCTGGAGGGTTTCACCCTCGACCCTAAACCAGCACAGATTAATTTGCTCTAACCAATTTTCCATTAGCTCCAACCTACCCACCTTCCTAATTAGTCAAGCAAACCTTTTCCATCCTTTGGGGATGCCTGGAGAGAACTGCTCTCAGAATGGTCACTTTCACCTTGAGTTCACAGTTCAGTTTCAGATTTTGTAGGTGTTAAAAAAATAGAATCCTTCCCATTATCAAAGGCACATAGAGAAAAGCCAGAGGTTTTTTTCTCAATGACATAATGAGCTGCTGAAGCCTCAAACCCACGGCACTTAAAGGGACTTAATGCTCTCATAAGACAGAATGTTCAGGTAGACTAACGCCATCTCGCACAATGCAGAGATGCTGGAACTCAAGAACATGGGCAGGTCAAACAGTGAGATTGCATTGCCCCAAGTGAAGCAAATGTAAGCTGTGTGCAATTAGCACTGCCAGGACATCACCTTTACTGACCAGATGTTTTTACAAGCCTGAAGTTGTAAAGAAGGGCTTTAAGATAATGCTTTGAAAGAACACCAGTGCATCCCAGACAGCTCTGCCATAGGCTGGGGACCACACGGAAAAAACCTGAACACACTGAATATCCCAAACCCAGTTACATGAATGTTTAAAAGGCTCTTGAAATTTTTGGCATGTTTGATGCGTGCGTGTGTGTGCCTCAAAAGACATATTTTATCTTTCTGAAGATTTAAAATATCTATCACATAAATTTTCTTTCTGAAAAAAGAAACCGTCCTGAGTCTCACTTTTGTCCGTTTGGGACAGCATCCACTGGGTCACCTGCTGCTTACTTCAATGACTTGGTCTGAAAGTCTTCACAGCAGAGACCACCTGCACATGTGTGTGGAAGGTGTTACAGGGTCGTCCCCCTGAGCTAGCTTTTGAGACCCACTGTAAAATCAATAATATATCTACAGAGAAGTTTCTTGTAATGCAGACGGCTATGCAACACTAGCGGATGAGAGAACCCATATTGCTCAAAAGGCAGCAGCATCACGTGCTGAGCCCTTACTAGCCCAGCAGATCCAAAGGTTTTTAAGCCCTACACACTCTTTTAAAGTTTGTAATTGAGTAACTTTGCAAGCAAACTGCAGCCCTACTGGGAATCACAGGTCTGCACAAACAAATCAAAGTCCAAAAGCAGATAATCCGCTGAGCAAAGTGCAGAATGTGGATGCAGGGAGGGGAAGAGAGAAGAAAGCAAGCAAGATAAATAAGGTCCACACTTGGAGAGTTGAAGAGTATTGCTCAGCACAGCTGCCACAGAAGAAAACAAGCATGAGATACATATTTTCAGTGTTAATGAATGAGCTGCCAGGCTACGTTCTGTTTGCTGGGATCTTTATGCCTATGACTTTACTTCTGCTGCTGCTAATTGCCTACATCAAGACCGAACTATCAGAAGGTGAGTCAGGACTGGGGGGCAATGAGTGGGGACAAAACCTCAACAGGCTACAGTTAGGCTTGCATGATCTACTAAACACAAGAGAACCTTCAGTTCTTCAGTTTATGTTTTATGATCATAAATAATTTTTTGATGTTGTTCTTGTTTGAAAATTATTACAGGAATTTGTTTAGAATTTCAATTGAACCCTCACTTAAAACTCCAGTTTTATATAACATACTACTACAGATTTTCTTCTGTGCTTTCACCATGCAAGTCTTTAGTGTGACAGGTAACAGCAGTTGCACCCTGTAAGTAGTTGATTCACATCTCTGTCCTTTCAAAGGTGCCTATTTACTTTTACTTGATACGTTTGCCATGTTACCTTTCCTATTTTAAAAATTTCTTAACTTAAAAAAAAAATCTATCTTTAGAATAAAACCAAAACAAAACCACCCCTATCTGAGTAAACTCACAAGGAGTTTGACACACCATGTACTGCAAACCAAGGCTGCTTGGGACAATACAATGCAGGCACTAGAAGTTTCAGCCCTAGCATTTCAGCTGTGACGTCAGAGACCTGGCTTAGGAAGGCAGGACAGATCCGACCACAGAGTTCTGCAGATAAGTGGAGGCATTCACCCTAAACCCTAAGTGCTGTGGCTGATTTACCCACCAGTGCAAGGCTAGGGATGAACCCCTATCTAGATGTTAGATCAAACAGTAATTTGTACATTCATGAAACTTTCTCTATCCTGCAGTCTTCTCAACTTCTGAAACTTGGACAACTTAACACAGTTTTAAAAGGAAGAAAGGTCACACATATCCAGCCCACAAAATGAATTCACTTTTTGTAAAACATCATCAGGCATTTAGATTGGAAGCTTTAACAGAGAGGAAGTGTGTTTACATACAAGCCTGTACCACAATTTACCTTCAAGCTGCTAAAACTCAAACATTACCTACTAAGGATATGCTTTCAGATGCCGAATTAACCAAGTAGGGAAGCTTGTGCCTCACACCTAACCTAGACATAAATTATCCTCAGAGCAAAGTGCTGACAGTCTGTTTCACACACTAAAAAATAACCCAAAAATGATCTGGTGCCAAAACATCACACAATTCAACTTCTATGAGACAATAGCAGGTTGAGCATTCAGAGCTCTTGCTTGGAGAAGGGTTGAAATGCAAGCTAACAAAATTATTCCAGCAGTTTCTATCCCAGCTAGGATCAAGCAAAGCAGGAAAAGCAGGTGCATGACAGATCACATCAGTCCAGGGATTTTGCTGAGGCTCAGGCAATATTATCATTAAGCCTAAAGAGCCCATCTGAAAAAAAAAAATAAATCAACAAAACAACAGGCATCTACTTTTATGCTGCAAGATCAGCTGTTGAAACAAACTGGCCTGCCCTGTCACTGTGTCCATCCCTTCCTTAGCTGTAATTTCAGCAGAATCAATTGTTAAACTCCTTCTCTTAAAGCACAGAGTTTTCAGCTTTGGCTTTGTGGTAAGTTTAATTAAGTAGGTTAACAATCAAAGCTTTAGGTGAATGAAGGAGGCAGACTGATTTGCTGGAATGTTGCTTCTGTGCTTCTCTCTGGTAAAGGAGAAGGAGAAAAGGGTGCTGGAGGGGAATTGTCTGCCAGTTCAGTGCTTCAGGGAAGGAGATTCTCAGTTTGTGGTTCGCAGGGGTTCTGGCTGGTCAAGAGGATATGAGATGAATCACAGAAACATCATAGAATGGCTCAGTTTGGAAAGGACCTCAGATATCATCTAGTCCATGAGCAGCTGCCATGAGCAGCAAGCCTCTTAACTATATTTGTTTGCTCAAGGCCTGATCCAATATGGCCTTGAATACCTCCAGGGAGAGGGCAGCCAGAGCCTCTGTGAGCAATCTATTCCAAAGTTTCTCCAGTCTTGTCTTGAAGGACTTCTTCCTAAGATCTAGTCTAAACCGACTCTCCTACAGTTGAAAGCCATTTCCCCTTGCCCTCTCACTAGATACCTTTGTTAAAAGTTCCTCTCCAGCCCTCCTATATGTTCCCTCCAGGTATCAGAAAGCAGCTATCCTGTCTAATACTTTGGGCAAGGCCTTCTTCAAATCCACCTTTCACCTGATCAGAATCCAACAGAATCCAACCTGCTGCTGGTCATCCCCAGCAACGTCTTGCTCAGCACCCCTGGATGAGCAAATGAACAAACCGTAGATAAACCTGAGAACAAATGGTCTTCCTGATCAACTCTACTGCACTGGGGAGTGTCCCAGGACACCTGTCCCAGTTCCCAGGTGTTAAGGGCTGCACCAAGCTAGGAAGTTCCCTAGTGATGCCCCTAACCCCAGCCCAGTGAGGCAGCAGGGTACCCTGTGAGGAGGGCCTGTCCGCCATTTTGTACCCTCCATTCCCCTCAGCAGGGAGTCGCCTACAGACAAAACTGGATTTGTGGGGGTGGCTGCAGTATGGGGGAGCTCTTTCTGACCTTGGGGACAACTCTAGAGTAGATGGACCACCACCCACCCCCTCCATTGCCTGGTTTCCTATACCCAGAGCCTCACACCTGGTACACAGAAGGTCCTGAAGAGGCTGGAGTGGGTGAGGAAGGGCCTCATTCCCCTGCTGACCTGCACGTGGGCTTCTCTCCATCCATGTATTCCATTTAAGCTGCTGCCTTCAGCCGGACAGGAGGGTCCCCTGGATCTTGGATATTTTCTAGTGGATGTCTCTGCTACTGTGTCAGGAAGGGTAGAACTTGATTCCAACAGTCTCTTTGCTTGCTCAGTCTCCCTGCTGCTCCTCAACCTCTCACAGCTCTGCCACCAATCTGAGCAGACTCTCCCCCGCTCCACACAGCTGCTCCCACAGGTACCACCTGTTACCACTTAGAGGCTTGTTGCCACACAGGTTCCCAGAGATACTCAGGCACCTCGGGTGGGCTGGTCACCATGTCACATTCTTGGAGGTCACCCTTTAATTCCTTGGAGATCTTTTGTCAACGTTTCTTTGTTGGCTCCCCAGGCCATCTCCACTGGCACATCCCAAGACCTAGGTGTCTCTATGTTTCAGTGGGGGCCCCATCCATGCTGGGGAGTAGGGACAGGCTCCCTCATGGGGGATGAGCTCCCTGGAGGCTGACAGGTCCCTGTCTGTGCTCCCGTCAGCTGCTCCTGTTGAGTCTCCCCATTCTCTCAGCACTTCCCTCCCTCAGAAAAAACATCAGGAGGGCCCTTCCATGCTCACAGTGAGATCTACCATGGGCCAGCCTGAGCAGAGCAAAGCCCAGCCCCACCACAGGGCCCAGGAACACAGGAATCAGCACCACAGGGCAGGGGGATCAGGCCAGTTTAAGACTCTTTCCAAAAATGCAGCACAGGAAATCAGCATGTTCTCAGGGAATTGCATGTCCTTTGATTTATTTTTTCCAGTTGAGAAGGAACTGGCCATGACACCAGATCCCACTGAGCAGCTCCTGAATTACCTGTGGCAAAGACTAGAGAAACCTGGCCAAAAGAACAGAAACAAGAAAAAGAGGGCATTCCAGAGAACCTGGGGTCACAGGAAACAACCTTAACTCAGCTCTCAGCTTCACAACTTCAAACAGAACCAGCCGCTGAAAAACATCACCAAGGAAAACCCAACAGAGAGAAGAAATGGATGCTGTGCACACACAAATCAGCTGCTGCTGTTCAGAAGGGTCTTGTGCCAGCTCCCATGAGGCCAAGCAGCAGCACTTCATGCAGGAGAGCTCCTGATCCCTTTGGTGACATGGGATTTGGGGCTTTGTCCAAGCCCTTGGTAACAAGCTCCTGAGAGCACCCAGCTAGATTATACAAGGTAGGCAGGCTTATTAGATTGAAGATACACAAGCAGCAAGTTTCTACCAAGCAGGGACATCAAGGACATTGAGAAGGGAGATGAAGGGAAACTTATTTTTATAATTAGTTATTATATGCTTTGGGAAAGAGCATAGGTTTCATAAAGAATAGGTTTTCCATAGAAAATAAAAACCTAGAAGCTAAATGTAACACTCCTGGGAAACAAAAGGACTTCTCTCAGCTGAGTGATACCAACTTCTGAAAAGATTCAGTCAGTATTCTGTAAACCAGATATTATTCTAGTTTAAGGCAAATGGATGATTTTCCAAATTAAAAAAAAAAGCATGCAGTTTTCTTTTCTTTGCATGTCATTTGTCTCACACAAAAATACCTTTCCCTTCCTCACTAGCTGTAGATGCACAAGTTTTAGTGCATCTCAGACTGGCTGTAGCAGATGGCTCACAAACTCTCAGTACTATTGCCTTTTGGTTTCTCTGTTTCCAACTCTCCAGTTCAAACACAAAGTGATGAAGAATGAGACATGACTGCCATTGCTGTCCCTGGTATTCACTGTCACCATCTGCTAACAATGGCTGCTGGGCAGCAATGACCTTCCACTTACAGACACAATGTATTTAGTTCCTGTTTGTTTGTATAGTAAAAACGAAGGTTAGGATGCTTAAATGAAGTATGTCTAATTAGATCTAGCAGCCTCTGTTTGGGTTCCCAAAAGACTTGTTTGAAAATGGGAAATACTGTGTAGTTCCACTTGAAAACAGCAGATGATGGGTGGGAAAAGCCTGGTCTTTATTCAGAAGCCAGTCTCAGTGTTAACATGATCAGCAGAAGTTAAACACAGTTAGACATACAAACTGACTCCAAAGAAGCAGCCCTGTGAGAGAACCACAAACAGCAAAACCAGTGAAAGAAAGTTTTATCCCAGTCTGCTGGCAGAGGAATCTGCAGTCCAACTGCCCCACACCCTCTGTGTGTTTCAAGTTGTCCTACCTGCAATTGTGCTGCAAGAGCCAAGAAATGTCATTTGACGAGCCACAGACATGACGTGTTTCCACCAGCCAGAGAAACATTCCTCCACGATACAAAAAAAGACCAGCCTGGGCAACAGCCAAGATACAGACCTGAAGTTTAGCCTTACTACAATCTAAAATTGATTTTGTTGATTTGACAAAGTGACTGGGAGTAGAAAGATGTAAAATGTTGAAAGCTGATGCCACTAACAGCACTTCACTGCGAAATGATGGTGTGGATACTGAAGAGAATGTGGTATTTACACACTGGATGCCTCTGCTCATTGATCAGTGACTGCTATCACAGAGGAGAATCTGACATTCAAGATTCTGGACCTGATTCACAATTAAAGATCAGGTCCTGAAAATCCTCAGGCCTTGCTGTTTACAGTTCCTTTACTGAATGGGATCAAGAGATGTCTGTTTTCATGCTACCTGCACAATACACACCATGGTATTTTACAGAATTCCTTCAAAAAGGAAAAATAAGTATTTCAGTAACACTACAGAATGAAATCTTTGTCTATATAAAGCAGTCTTTCAACAAATATAAAAGGAGTAATTGCAAGGGAATGATTTATCCTGTTATTGTTATCACTGAGTCCTGGAATAATGTGAAGCTGGGAGATTCCACTCCATCTCCAGTTGGTAAGCACATTTGAAACCTTCCTACCTGATCACTTCTCAGAGCATCCCCGTCCTACTGTTCATATACACTCAGCTCCAACAACTCACAACAGAGTAATTTAACAGTACAGATATTAGCAGCATTTACAATGTTTATCATTATTTTATCATAATCCAAATACATTTTTTTCAAGCAAAAAAGCCCTGAACTATTGAGCAGCCTGAAAACCAAGTGAGTTTCAAACCTAACAGAAATGTAGCAAGATCAAAAGCATTGGACACCAGCTGCTCCAAGAAGCCCATTTCCACAGCTAACATGCCTACAAGCTGAGAAGCTCCCATCACATCCCAGCCAAGCGACGAGTTAAATTGTCATTCTGATCACTATCAAAACTTCATAGCCTCTGACCTCCATCAGTGTTCTGCTGTATCCTACCAATTTGATGTCTTCTGTGTCCAAGCTATTCAGCTTGATCTGTCAGGGAGAAGAATAAGTCAAGCAACACTTTATTGTTTAAAGCAATAAGCAACTATAAATTTAGGGGTTTTTTGGACAGTCACCAGAGTCGTTCACTTGTTCTGTACGAAATCTTAATCTAGTCAAGCAACCCATAGAACAATTCCAACATCTACTATGAACCTTTAAGGTAACAGCAATTAAAAAGGACATGTTAAATATTTTTGTGTAAGACCCGCCCAACTGTAAAGCATTTAACCAGATTATTGAACTGTCCCCTCATTAAATGGGCCTGTAATTGTGTGCGAAATTTCTTATGTATAAAAGGCAGCGAGTCAAGGGTCTCAAGAACAAGTTCCTTCATTGCCAGGTGCAGTTTTTGCTATATATTGTAACAATGAGAACCCATCAGCATTGCAGTTTCCCAGAACATTTAATTAATTATGAGACTCTGTAAAGCTTGACTGCTTTTAGGGCTGATCACACTTGGAGCTTCTGTTTTTTCTGCATCATGACGGTTGGTTGTTTAATTATTGCATGTTTAATCAATGAAAGTGATAGTTATGCAGAAGCTACACTGGCATGATAGCACTATTCATTCTTCCTCTGACAAAAGGTTCTGATTAGTATTTGAAGAAATACAGGTCTTTGTGAAGGTAATATTGTTTTCAAGAATATTATATTTACTGCTTTAAGGAGCAAATACAGTTGCAATAAAACTCATATTTATTTAGTGTCTAATAAATTGGAGAGATCCAAATCAGTAGGAAATTGAGTATCTCTTTCCTCCCATGAAATGATGAAAACACCTAAAGATTCTGTAGAGCTTTTTCTTACAAACTATAGTATGAAAAACCCATTGTAAGATCCCCTCCTTAATGCATATTTCCACCTTCACTTACATATCCCATACTTCCCACATCCTGGACAACCTCCCTGCTCACTGTTATTAGGCTGGGTGGGGATCTGCTCTTCCTTTTGATAGGCAAAAGCATTTCATTTTGAAGATAAAAAGGTGAGATTGTTATTTGCTGTTTTTCCAAATAATCCAGGATGCAACTGAGAAAATACATAAAGAATCAGGATCTCTGTGATTGCTGCCTCGTGTTATCCAGATTACATCAAGACTAATAGAGTTTCTGTTAATCTAACCCAAGAACAGGACCAGAAATACATTACTAGCAAGTTAAAAGGAATATAGTAAGAAGTATAAGAAGTATTATGACTTGTTTTGTTTCTTTAAGACCATAGTGAGACCCAAATCACTGAACACTGTAGAACCACTTGCAGACTGAGGGCCTTTTACCCTGTGCTGTGCTGTTCAAATCTCATCTGTTTTAGCATCTGAAGACTTCTTCTCTGAACCACAGAGAAGGATGTTTAGTGGAAGATGTCTAAAAAAGTAATGATACTTAGGAGACAAGACAATTGTGCCCCCCTTCTGGTAACCCTCAAGACCACTTGTACTAATCCCTGCTTCCCAAAGGTCTGTGGCCTCTGGAATTGCAGTACTCACAACTGACTTGCTCATTTGAAGTATCTTCCAAGTTTATGTCTGAGTGCCAAAAGAGATACAGAGAATAAACAACTTTATTTTATAACAGAATTACATAAAGCAAAATATCACTTAATACAACTTCAAGCTGCTATAAATCTAATTTGGCATTTTAACTATACACAGAGTCAACAGCAATGGAACCCCTCAAACAACCAACCCTCCCCCCACCCCAGGACAAAATAAAAATAAAATTCCCAATAATTAACAGGTTTTCCTCAACGGCAGTCTCAAATGATGGTACTGTGTCTTATTACTGTAGGAGTGGAGCCCATCATATGCTTTTAACTCCGTAGCCTAAAAACTTGCATTAACCATTAGACAAAGCATCTGAAACTTCTCAGTAACAGGAATGTCAGTTTGAACATGGAGATGGGTGAGGTTTAATAGAAAGAGAGTGTTCTACGTGTGTATTCAGTAATGGAAGTGTGGAAGTTTGAACACAGTAAGAAAAAAACAAAGCACTAAGGTTTTAAGCTGCCTAGATCATCTCTTGTTGGAAGAAGAGAAAGATTGTTTATTTATCCTTTCTTCTTTCCTTATCTGGAATGTTGCAGACAGCAAAACGCCTGCAGAAAAGTTGAGCATTGGCACAAAAGTGCAAAAACAACACAGTGCTCATTCAGAAGTTGTGTCTGCAACTCCTTGTCCTCTACAGGCTGCCACTCCATCTCTGCTCCACAGATAGGAGAGCTGCAGGACAGAAAGAATTACAGAGATACTAGTATAAAATTTATCCAAATAATAATATTTTTTCAATTTTTAGGAAATGCTGTATTTTTATAAAAATCTTTGCTATGTGTTACCATATATTTACCTGAATAATTTGAAAAAAATGTGTAAATTACTCCAGTAAGAGATTTCACTTGAAATATTTGGAAAAAAACCTGTATCTAAATTAGTAAAGATCTCCCTTCCTGCACAATTACTGTGTGTTCCAGTGAACAGCACTTTCAAGACTTCTGATTTTTTGTTCACTTTCATATAACTAAGAATGAGGTTCAAAAATACAAGTATTTGTGCAAAAGGAGATCATGCCCTCTACAACTTCATTTAAAAAAAAGACCTAAGGTTGTTAAGTGGTTATAAAAAATAAACAAGGAAGATTTTAAGGGAATATAGACCCAAGATGTTAAATGGAGTTTGGTATTGGCATTTAAGTCTTGAACATCTGGTCACCATTGCTAGGCTTGGTGAATTCGGCCACGTAGCGATGACTTGGAATGATTACAGCCCATCATGGTCATGGTAAGCGTAATCTACTTCTGGAAGAAAAAGAACAGGGAAATTGCATAAGAATTCATAACAGATACTATGTGCATGTCACATCATCAAAATTTATTGTTCCACAGAAGTTGCTTTGGAAGAAGGTTTGGAGGAAGCTTTTCTAGCTTTAGTATATTTTTTCCCTTCCCAAAATCTTCATAGTATTTTAATAGTCATTGAACAGCTCACTTAAAATTTTAATCCACAAACTAGGGCATAAATTAAAAAAAAAAAAAATCAAGACATTTTTTCAATAAATTCCTCAAAAGCAGTGTAATATCTCTCCCTTTCATCAGAGAAAACAAGCCCACAGACAATATTGCTGTTGTCATTGGGAAAGAGCTGTCACCCCCTTAGAAACAACTCAAAATCTATGGCAGGTTGTTTCTTTCTCCCACAACAGCCATTTCAAGAAAGATGCAATTATTTATATGAGATAGATTACACTGAACACTGACTTGAAAGACATTCTCTGGATTCAGGTATCATAAAGAAACTAGCACATTCTTTACAAATAATTCAGAAGCAGTGATTCCTGCTCCCAAGACCTTTAAATTCACACTGATTAATGTGTAAATATGAGAAGGATGGTTTTAACACTACATAATAGTATAATAATTTTTAAAGTATTCACACTATAACATTGACTCAGCACACTCCAAACTTCTTGTTTTCCTGGTTTGTACAATTATGAGCAAAAGTTATTCAGTCATTTTTCAACTCCAAGTAATCTGACCAAAATGGAAGAAATTTTCAGAGTAGCTCAAACTTAGTTCTGTGACATAAAATTTCTCAGCAAGTCCAGAGGAAAGCTGCCCCAAGCGTAACTGATAAACTCAGCTAATCAAAACAAACATTTTGGTTGTAGCACAACCTGTGTGAGGCTAGGAAAGGCAACTGGAACCACTCTGATAGCAACAGTTGGTAATGTGTATTAGTCCTCCTTTTCCTCAGCCTAACAGCCTCTCCTATCCAGATGGTAAAGAAAAGCAAGGGTACATCAGGTAAACTACAGCTTTAGCCTATGCCTTTCAGCTGAAAATAGCCAACCAGCTCAGGAAGACTCAGGTTCCTTCATAATGACCATCTTTCACAGAGCAGCACTTCACATTCTCTCAAAATTCGCATCCTCTCTTGCGGCTGGAGCACAGAAATGATATCCAAGATCAAAATCTTTGGGTTAGGTGAAAACGCATCCTCCTCTGTTTTATGGTAGTTTTCATCAAATTTGGAATCAAGTCAGTGTCTTGTTTTTCATATATTTGTGGCATTTAGTGACTAGTGCTGTGATAGCTAGAAGTCTCATGCAGTTGCCGGACAAAGCTGGTGACAGGTTTCATCTGTTTCAACTCACCATTTTTGACAGCATGTATCAAAGACACCCTGTAATTTTGAAGCCTTTTATTGCAGAACAGGAAACTGATCCCACAATTTCTACATCAGTTACATACATAAGCTTACCTGACGATATTTGCTTAAGGGCATTTTCAACTTTACTCTTCTTCTTCCTCAGCCAGTTCAGTCTCTTTGTGCACCACCACTCTTGTGACGGCCATGTCAGGGTGCTGCTCTTTGGCTTCTTTGATTGCCTGTGCCAGGGCCTGCAAATGCATTTGAAACACGTAACTCAACAACAGCAGAAGGACGTTCATGTGGAGCCAGAGGCTGGGAGGGCAGCACTGGAAATTTTGGTTGTCATTGTTCAGAACTCTACATTCCTGAACCTGAGAGGGCTTAGGAGTTAAAAAATAAAAAAAGTAATCCACAAAACATCCAAACCTGAATCCAACCAATGCCCAAAACACAAAACCCAATCAGAAAGGACAAAAGAATCTGCCACAATAAAAAGGTACCAAAATTTCCATGAACTAACAAATGAACATAGAGCTATCCTGGAACTTTTCTAGGTTATTCCAGGAGACAAAGTATCTTCATTTGCCACAAGTTTTTGAACTTCTATAACAATTCCAGTAAATAAAGACTTAACAAGAACATACAAAGTACAGAAAAATGAGAGCTCAGTTTCCAGGACTGGAAAATCTGGAAGAAGTTTGTAACAGAAATTTCTTTTTCTCGGCACAAGAATCTCCTTTTAGTAATTTAAGGATTTTTTTTCTGGCTTAACTTGGGGAAATGTCAATGTATTACACAGCTTCTTATAATCTTCTCTCCACATTTTAAGGAATTTTATCTTCTTAAAGAGATGTACCAATATACACAGTTGGCAGCTGGACTAGTTGTAGGTTCCTTACAATTGAAAAGAATAGTTTGTTCTCTTCTATACTACATTAGGCTTTACAGTCAACCATGTAAGAGCATTCTGTGAGGCAGAACAGGTAAAAGTGTACCTGGGACCTTCTATTCCACCCTCTGATCTGAATCTTGTTTTAATAAACTCTGTTACTGTTGGAACTCAACATGAGGTAAAAAGAAACTTTTTTCATTCTGAGCCAGCAGTAGGAAGAAAAAAAGAAACTTTTTCATTCTGAGGCAGCAGTAACTTCACTGTTCAGCTTAGCATCAACAACTGAAAAACCAAATGGTTTGTCTTAATTTAGAAAAGTAACAATTTCCTGAGCTATATGTGGGAGAAGAGACCTAAATCTGAAGAGACTGGAAACAGCAACACAGGCACAGTAATTATTATAATGACTTTGAAGCCCTATTAATGAAATATGTTTCCTATTAAGGAAACCCATAGTGTGTTTTGGTGATGTTTGCTGATGTATCAATTTTTCACTAGTCTATATTTTACAATATGCCAAGCGTAATCTCTATGTTAAATCCTCATTTGTATTAAAAGTGTTTGTTGATATCTAGTCGGTGTTTATAAGCAAATCATAGACAATGAAAAACCCATAAACCTTTAATTGATATTACAAGAGCAACACAAGCTTTGTATCCTAAACTGCAAATTAAAATGTTATTTTCATACTGAAAGCTGTTTTACTGATGCAAGGAACTAGAAAACAAAACACTGAGCATGTTGTTTATTCATTTAAAGGGCTCCACATTCACTGAATAAAAATGGGTAGAAATTTCTTAAATCTGTTAAAATCACAAAATACTGCCTTGGTACTGACAGAGATGAAAGGTACTTACATAAGATTCCAGCAGATAATCAATTACTGTTGTTACAGAATTCTATAAATAAAATCAAAACCTATTTTTTAAACTCAAGCAGTTTATGTTTCAATGTGTTTCAAAGCTTTCAGTCAAAATGGGTGCTGCGTTCAGATGTGGCTGACAGTGCAGAAGACACTCTCACATATCCAGATTAATGTCTCAGAATAAGATTATCTTAGTAATGCTTTTCCTCTCAAACGGCAACCCAAAAGGCAAAAGCAGCACTAAACAAATTAGGGCTCTTAAAACAAAAAGTAATCACGTTAAAAATGAACTGAATTACAAGAAGAGTACGATAAGGGGTCACAGCTTTCATACTCACCTCATCATGGTCAATATCTGCATCTCCAGTAATGACAATGCGCTTCTCAATTCTTGTTTCTGATACCCCACCTTTTACCATCTACAGGTGGCACAAGAAAAGATCCTTGTAATCACTGAATCACAGCATGCCTTGGGTTGAAAGGGTGCTTACATATCTCCATACCCAAACGGTATTTCCTACATATTTGACATCGTTGGCATAAGTAATTTAATTTCTTACTCTAATTATCAAAACATTTTAATCTACAGAAAAAATTATTGCAGAAATAAAGTTTCCTTTTCAAGCATTTCTGTTTTCAGTAAATCAGAAGATACATGAGAAACTTCAATTGAGAACTATTTTGAGGGCTTGGGTTTTTTAATTTATTTTAGTTTAGAGAGACATTGTTTTATTTTACCTTTGTGATGTGTGTAGTTGTGGTAGTAGAAATTGGCTCTGATGTAATCGTCTGTGCACTCAGCAGTACACCAGTGTCACCATCAGCACTGCCATCAATCTAGAAGGAAAAAGAACAAACTATTTGTTTATCATCATATTTAAGAGCTTTCTCTTCCCAGGAGAATACCTACCAAACCACACTAATTAGTTCAGCTATATCTGAAATCTAAACTTACTGCGTCATACAAGACTGTTGTTACGGTTCTTTCTTGTGGAAAATTAATTGTCAAAGTTGTTGTTTTCAGGAGCAATATGATATTTCAACCAAGTTTCCAAAACTAAACTAAGTTAGATATTTACAGACAGAAACTGAGTCCTTACATGAAAAGAAACCACTTAGATTTTCAGAGGTAACACAGCTGCATCTACAAACATTTCACTTACCTAACTGACAGCCAACACACCACCTTAGCTGCTAGAATAAAGGTCAGGTGTCTGAATATCATCTTTTGGACAGTACATGTTTTGATCTACAAGTAACTGGAATAAAAACCATCTTGTGTATCAACCCATACTATATAAGTGCTATACCTTTGAAGATTCATACATGATAGTTTTTGTTTCAGTTTGAACAATTGGAACTTCTTTAGTGGAGATTTCCGTTCTTTGTGTGGCATCGGAAATGGTCACCATCTCCGTTTTCACTACTGGAGGCTGCAGTGCAAGAAATAACAAATCAATTCAAGTGACAGAAGAAAAGTTGTAAAATGGACTGAGAAAACAGAAACAGTATATTAAGAAAATCATAAACAGTAAGTATGTGACTGCATTCCCCAACCAAAAAGCATGCAGTAAATAAGTGAAATGAAGACTAATGCAGCAACCCTCTAGCATCTACGTGACACGGAAGGTAAATTTTCATCTTGTAATTGCCTTGCCAGAGTTCTAGGTTTCAGCCAACAGGACATATCACATAAGGCAACTGCTAAGACCAAGCAGCAACACAAGTATTGAAAAATGTGTAAAAGAGCATCACCAGGATAAAAAATTGGTTTGCAGAACAAAGCTGAGATGGTTAAGCTTCATATTAGAATCAATACAGGAAAAGACCTATCATTCCTCTGTTGAACTCTAAGATACAGAAATTACAAGAAAAATTATGTAAAAGTGTAACTATTTAAGATTTACTACTTCTAGAACAGAAAAACCAACTTTAACCATTGGATTTTAAGCAGCCTGCATTTGATTTAATACTAAGTTATTTAACATAGGCTAATGGTGTTCTCTGCAATATCACAAAGAAAACCATTACCCAGAGGTCTGTGAGCAAGTGAACTTGTGACTTCTTGGAGCAGATTTTCAATATATTTTAGAACTTTAGAATAAAAATCTAATATAGCCTTTTGCTAATTTACTAGATGCATCAGTTGCTGTCTCCCACTGATTGTGGATGTATGTGAGGGGAAATCCCAGGGAAAAAAGAAATTATTTCCTCTTACAGATAACAGCCCTTCTTCCCTTCCTCTAAAACAGGTGAGTGTCTGAAATAACCTAATTCTTCCACATCATTAACCACAACATTTGTATGAAAAAACACGAGAAGAAAGAAGGTAAGTTGTTTGGATTTAGATGCAAGGAAAAAAATAGCCATCATTACAAGAAAAGCAGGTAGAGAACTGGAATAAACCCCCACCCAGCTGCTGAAAAACTCAGCAGAAGATCACACCAAACTTACAAAGAGATGGAACCCTGCACTTCCTATTTTCCCTGCCCAGTAATGAACCTTTCAACCTTGCTTGGCTTAAAGCAGGTCACTGTGACTGTTACCCATTCATGCCACCCTAAGAATCTACTGCACTAGAGGACTTAAAAGGACAATTGTGATACATGCAACAACCCTTTACATAGTTGAGAGCACTGCATTGTAATCTTTAGCCATACTTATCATAATCTATAAATCCATAATCTTTTTAAAAAGAAAACAAGCAAGAAAAGCAGTGAAAAGCGGAAAAAAGAAAAATTGGGGACGGGTGTTTTCTAAATTCAATTGCCAATAGCTTTCCAATCAATTAAGTATTGTGGACATGTCAAAAACAATTAACAAAAAGACAAGACAGAACACTGGAAGCATGTAAATCATAAATATACATTATGTATATGCATATAAAATAAGGGGAAGATTAAAAGGAGATGTCAGTCTTCGGAAGGTTTGCTTCACTCATTTCTAGCAAAAAGTCAGAAACCATAAGTGAAGGAGGCAGAATTTCACTGCTCATCAATGGTTTCCCCTTCCAAATGAACTGAATCTTGTTGGGTGCCTGAAGAGCTGGAGGAATAGGAGAAGAAGAAAGGCAGGTATATTTTCCACCCCAAGATATATCTCTGCTTAATCTAGTTGTCAAACTGTTCTACCATTTACCTCAGAACAACAAATTATTTGTGGTGCAACATCAATGTCAACATGAGACACATCTCCATTGAGTCTGAGCTGTTCTTCTTTATCTTCACCTAAATCTTGCTTAATTTCCTCTGACAAATTCTTCTCCTCTGTAGCTATGGTAACTGCATTTTCCTGGATCATATCTTCAGCAGTAACTTGTGTGTGCTCAACTGGCACATTCAGCTTACTGCCTTCTGGTGTGGCTTCCACATGGTGTATTATTTCTTCATGATCTTTCCTTTTCATGTCTTCCTCTTCTTCTTGTTCTTCCCTGATGACTTCCTCAATTGCCCTATGATGTGGCTGGTATTCTCCCACCTCTTCATCCTCACTCTCACTACTACTGCTGCTGCTGCTACTATCTGATGGCAATGACGAAGAGTCCTTTTTTGACAGGTGCTCCACCTTACATGTCTCCCCAGCATCAGTGGTAACTTGCATTTTCCCTTTGTTGGTTTCGTCTACGACTAGTGTTTCTTCTATCCCAACCTCTGCCTGCTTCTTCTCCTCCACTATGTCCAGAGTCTCATGTGAACTCTGCACAAAAACATGGATTTGGAAAAACAAAAGTAGAGCATATGAATAAATTAAAATGATGGAAACAAAATTAGCTGATGGCTGGTTCATATCATGTAGGAGACAAAAGATGGTTGTGATGGTTAACTGAAAAAGGAAGGGAAGAAAGAATGATGATGGATTGGAAGTGTTAGAGTCAAATTTAACTATGGAAAAAAAATCAGCAGAACCTTATCAGCATCGCTGACTCCAGTACAAGGCCCTTCTGCTCTGGAAGCATGTTTCTGTGAAACAAAAAGCAATCAGAGGACACCAATCAATGCATAACCCTTTTCAACAGCACAACATCCTCCAAATAGGCTTTTAAGGAATATATGTCACATCTATGTATATGTGACCCTAGACAGATACCACATATTCACTGCAAGATGCACACAGAACTATGCTCGGCTTCCTTCCTCTCCATTCCAAGGTAGGTAACATTTATGGACATTAATAATTAGGACAATAATTTAATTATGAAAGAATTAAAATAAAAGCATGGATGGACTGGCCAGTGATGCTCCCAAGGCAGTTACTTATCTCAGTTAAACCAGGAATTAAGGATAAATAATGCTAAAGGAAAATAATTTTTGAAGTATTTAGCAGTCTATTATCAGTCTAATATCATTTTATCATAATACAAAATTTAAAAAGGCTTCATATTACGATTTTATTAGTTGTTCATCTTTGCTTTGTTACTTTATTAAACTAGATAGAAACAAGATACAAAATTAATAGACGACAAGAGAGAGGCTGTTTAGGGTGATGTGTTGTCAGAATAGTGAAACATGATTACCAAGACAGTCTCATTAGGATTCAGACTGCAGCCAAAATGAGATTAAAGCAGTTACATTAATTCTAATAAATTATCTGTGATGGATATCCCAGAAACTCTACTGGAAATTATGGATCAGGTAGGTAGTTTTATTTTGATCTAATGCATTTTAGTGAATGGTTTGCAGCAAAATTTGAGTTCAAACAGCAAGAATACAAGAATCAACACATCATCTGTGACTTAATCCCATCTACTTATGAAGCAAAGCACCTGCAGAGCAAACATCAGTATTTCTGGTTCAGCTTAAACCAGTTCACTTCTCTGGAAGCGTCTCTCTATAGCTGGATCACTGTCCTCTAATATAATCAGCGCAGTTCACCAGCTATGATGCCCGAGAATTAAGCTGTGGGCCGCTTTTCCTGAGCTTTTAAAGCGTTGATTTTGTTCTTGTTTTGAAGGAAAGATTAACCTTTACATGGGGCAGGACCCGAACCCGCGGTTCAGCGGGAAGCACCTGGGGCGGCGGCGGCGGTTTTGCCGGGGCGGCGGTGTCCTCCCCTGCAGCGCCCTCTGCTGGCGCCACGCTGGCAGCGGCGGCGGCGAAGGGCCCTCCGGTGCCCGCGCAAAAGCCCTCCTTACTAAACAAAATGGACGTTATCTCCTCTTCTAGGCTCTGGAGGGGTCAGGAAAGGGAAACGGAGAGAATTAAACAGTGACAGACGAGAGAGAAACGTGGCACACATAGAAGAGGGGTGCGGGAAGTGCGGCAGAAGGACAGAGGTGATGTGGGATCCCCGTGAAGTGAAGCGAGGTCAGGAGACACCACACAGATCCCATCCATCTCCCCATCACACACATCACACTGTAAAAACTAACACCACACTAACACCATGAATTTTCCAACGGAGCAGCATACTCAGGCAGCAAGTTCATATTTACTATTGGGATTTTCCCCTTTTCTAACATTTTTAATAAATTTGGCTCAAGGCTTCAGGGCAGTCAGATCCATTGGCTTTGAACACCACCTCCCCCACAACACTGAAATGAGGTATTTCCCATAATACACATTACAGATATGATTTTTCAAATGCTCAAATAGCCTAAGAAAATTAATTTTTATTAAATTAGAAGCCGTTTTCAAAAAGCTTAGCCCATTTTACTGGGAAAACTTGTTTTATTCAATCCATTGCTTTACAGCATAAATGTTGTTCACAGTTGGGACTATTTGCTGTAAATCTCTATGGCAAAGCAAACTTAAAATTCAAGAGGATACAAGCCTCTAAAAAGGATAAAATATTTTACTACAGTTATCCATCCATTTCATCCCTTCATGAGCTTTTTTTTTATGAAGATAGAAGTAAAAGTTAATATAAAAAGCCAGTAAGGCAACAAATACCAAACGGAGACAGGACACACGTTCCAACACCATTCAGTAAGATGTATTTTGTCTAACAAAACGGTACAACAATGACTCATAGAAAAGCACATGTCAGATGAAAGCCAAGGGGCCATGCAGAACAAGCACCATCCCATGGACTCACTGTGTGAGTGGCAACCGATGTAAGCTACACCATGCTACAGTGCATATACTATAACACGTATGGCATGCAGAAGAACAGAGAAGGAAGAGAAACAGAACCCCTCTTTTTTCTCTCTACAGTAAAACTCAGAAGTGTATTTCAAAGGTGGCTAAGAAAATTTAAGTTAGTAAATCTGCCCTCGTGCAACATTCGATATCCATCAGGGCAATGATACTCCTAGTGTACTCTGATACCACACGTTTTCTAACAACTCCAAGCAGTCAGAAAAAAAAAAAAGGCAGGGGAAAAAAAAATTATGTGGCATGTGGTCAGGCAGTGTCCATCTCTCCCCACACCTTTGTAAACACAGGCACAGAACATCTATCTTTTGGCATTTTTACCATCTTCAAGTTTCCAGGTCTCCTAAACTTTTAAAAGGAAAAGTCCAATTGCACTATTTCTTTAATAATTTAACCCACGCTTCCTGAGGAGGCACTTAAGTAAAAGTGATTAAAGGTATAGACAGAATTGCAACTTTTCATCAAATTCCTGAATTTACAGTGATGTATCAGCCTACAAAGATGTTTAAACTCCTGGCAAACTCCTTCTGGTACACAGTCATTTACCCTAACATGAAATGCTGTTTATAAGGGGGTTGTGGGGAAAATGGATTTAAAAAGTAAAATATTGTGTGTATCCATAAAGCAACATTTCACGTATTTGTGACACATGTATCAATGTGTCACAATTCCTGTTACAATTAAGTCACAGATGCTGTGCATTGTGGAAGTACAGCAATACAGAAGAATAGTGGCACAAGCAATATGTACCCAAAATAACATTTCTCATACACAGAAAATGACTTATTTGCAACTATTTTCACTGGAGCACAAGAAGGAAGAAAAGAAAATATTAGCAGAGGTCTCCTGATTCATGTTTGTCTGTGTTTACACTATCTTATGTGACGGGCAATGAAACACAGTCCAGGAATAGGACTTAGCAATGACTTGTCTGCTAATACCTGCAATTTATAAATTGGGAATAACAAATGCAAATTTCTTTACATCCATCCACAAGTAATTCAGGATGCAAAGCCCTATGTTACTGTAACAGAACCAACAGCTTTACGTAAACTTATTCCTGGGAGGTGGAAAAACCAGAAAAGTCCAAAAGTGACACAGAAAAGCAACATCCCAACTGCTAACCATCATCACTATCACTCTGTTAGTTGTCCTGTTGGCTACACAGTGCTTCTTATTGCACAGATGTTAAACCAGCTTAGAGGGAAGAAAACCTCCCCCTTCTCCTGGATGAAAAGAGGTATGGAATCATGGAGGTACTCGAAACAGGTGAAGATTGACATGAAGGTGCTTCTCCAGCATTATTGATTGACTAATGATTACACAGTAAGCACAGAAAGCCAAAGTTCATTTATCAAGTACCACATAAGTGCAGACAATTATTTCCATATAGAATGGTTTGCTGTCATCCTAAATGGCCTAGAATACAGGAAATTTCTGGTTTTCTTTTCTGGAAATAAAAGAAAAAAAAATAGGTTTTCTTTTCACATAGCAGCTGTGCAGAACTTCACAGCTAGTTTGATGTTTAAGCAGAATGTTGCTGGCATTTATATGTATCAATATATATGTGTGTTTATACATAGATATACACACATAGAGATCTTGATTTACAACTCAACCTTCTCCTTTCAGTACTGGCTTAAAAAAGTTATGTCCATGAGGGGAAAATGAAAAAGAAAGAAATGCCCAAGCAGATACAGCAAAAAGGCAGGTTTCAGGGCAGCCACCTTATCGGTTTCCTCTGGCTTTCCTCCAGTAATCCAGGGCACCGCAGTCCATTGCTTCTCCTTCCCAGGCAGCATTTTCACTTGGAATATGTGGTCTCCTTTTCTCTATTTGGGTTTTATTTTATAAAACCAGTGTAAAATAAGCAATGAGACAAACAGACAGACACTACACATAAACATAAAACCAAACTGTCTTAAAGTGACGGAACATGAGGGGAAAACATAAAACCAAAGAGACAAAAACTTGGAGAGACCTCATCATACAGAGAAATCAACGCAGAAAATACACAGAACCACATACTAAAAATTAAAATAACACTTTTACATAAATGTCTATTTTAACAAAAAAAATATTTGTAGTTATGAAACAAATCAATGTTTCAGACACCGTAAAACGTCACCATCATTTCTATCTATATCACTATGCATGGAAATCATCAGGTACGGGTCAGAAATGCAAAGAATAATTTCTTGGCAATAACTGTAAATTAAGGAAATAGTCACTACAGAAACAGTGGTGAAAGAAAAGGATAAAAACAGAAGATAAAGTCATTGCTTTCAAAAACTGATTTGCTCCTCTACTCTATGAAAGAAGCAGCAAATAACTCCCCAATAAATTCAAACTTCACAACGGCAAGAGCAATTTTTTTGGGGTAGTTTTCTTGCCACGAGCATCCAGAATGGTATTTGTATAAAATAGGTTTCCAAATTGCTGTTTTAAGGTTCAGTGAGGAAGCAGGTGTAGAAAAAAGTAGGTAATTTTAAACTTTTGCTTAAGGTGAGTAAATGTTAACAGCTACATCACAGGTAAGGTCCTCCCCAACCAACACACAGGCTACGTGTGTGTGTTTATGCACAAGCTGTCTATAGAGACTTAGAGGGAAAAGTTCTACTGTCATTGAAACCTTTTCTTCAGCAATCCGCACAAATCAGAACAAAATTTAAACTGTCCTCAATACACAGGAAAATACTGCCATCACCTGCATTTCTCTTTCCTTATGATTCTAATTCCGTTCTTGTACAGAAATAAAATGTCACACGTTATTTCAAGTCAGGTCCAAGGGTAAGTGGCAAAAAGTTAACATATGCTTAGTATACACGAATACCACATAAGCCAAGGGAAATACAACTCTAAAGGACATACAGGGTTGTACGGAAGTGCATGCGGAAGAGCGTCTGCAGACATACCCCTTGTGTCTGTAAGGACAGAGGTGTGATACGCCGCTTTTCCCACTCGTTTGGGCGTGGTTCAGGTGTGGATTCCATGAAATTGCGCTTCAGCTCACTAATGCTAGCCTGGTGTTTCAGTAAGTCTTCCTGGGTCTTATCCAGGTCCTAGCAACCCGTAACATAAAACAGACGACGACAACAAAAGCAAACTTAAATGGAAAAAAAACCAACAAAACAAAAAGAAAAAGAAACCAAACCAAGCAAAGTGCCTTGTGTCACAATCATTGGATTGTTTACGTTATAAAGACCTGTAAGATCATTGAGACCTTACTCTTATTTGGAACACCTTAAAATTAAGTTTAACACTTTTAAGGTAACCAAGGCTTCTGGGGTTTGTTTTCGTAATGAAGGGCCACTCACCCCGTTTCTTACATATTTTAAGGCAAAGGAAAAAATACGCTGTACATGGTTACTGAATCAGGGCTGTTCTCATTCAAACCATGAAACCATCAGCCCTTTGAAGCAATAATAATTTCCAGTAGTATGCCTGCTTTCATGTACAATTCAGAAGCAAACATTTTGAGATGTCAACATCTAACGTTACTGAGGGCAGCTATAGGACACAGTCAAACCCCCATCTTTGATATTACAAGGTCCATGGAAACTATTTCTATGAAGATAACTCTACATGGAATCATAGAATCGTTAGGGATTGGAAGGGACCTCAAAAGATCATCTAGTCCAATCCCCCTGCCTCAGCAGGATCACCTAGACCACGTCGCACAGGAACACATCCAGGCGGACTTTAAACATGGCCAAATACACAAACAACTGAAACCTGCTTAACTTGCCAGAGACTGACTGCTCATTGAGCATATCATGTAGTCTTAACTGGAAGAATCAGATTTTAAAGACGTAAAACCTGTTATGTGCCAATTTCACATTTAAAACCTGACAAAGCACTCAAGCAGGGACAGATTTTAACATGCTAATCATAGAAAGGCTAAGGCTGGAAAGGACCTTAGAGATAATTTACTCCAACCTCCCTGCCATGGGCAGGGACACCTCTCAACTAGACTTGGTTGCTCAAAGCCTCAATGAAGAACAGGAGCTACACAGAAACGTAACTCTTCTGCTAAATAGGTAAAAGTCTGCCTGCTTCATGACTTTGGAAATTCAGTGCCCTGTCCTGGGCTTTGGTGAGAAAAGTGGATTGCAGTATGACCTGTCCTCCTTCCAGCACCAGAAATGCCATGCTGTTTATGCACACTCTTAACAGCACAACATTTTATTAATATTCTGTGGTGAAACTCAAGTTTAAGACTCTGTGAAAAGGAGTCAAAACTAATTCCAAAGGCACCATATTACCCAACCAAAGCTTGTAATGATCATATCATTGTTTTAAAACCTGACATGGCTTGACACAAGGCATGTTTCTTGGACTTGGTCAAAGCACAGTTACACAAAGCACACTTCCAGCGCTTTAGTAAGTTATACACAAGCAAAGTTTCAAGAGCCATCAAAAGCTGCAAAAAGCCAAAAAACATATTAGTTGGGTTACTGCAGTCTGCACATCTCCTTGTTACTTAACTGATTCTTTAAAAGACAGGTTTTGTGACAAAGGGAATTCTTTATAGCCCCATCTGGATGAGTAAAGATTAAAGCAGCAAGAGATTTTTCTAAAATCTTTCATTTCTTTGAAGTAAGTTATTAGCCACAAGTTAAATGATACTGATTAGAACTACAGACAGTCTTTAATAAAATAATTTAGATTAACAGACTACATGAAAAACTCTCACCCTAAACATCTCTAATTCAGTGACAACACACTGCACACGAACATACTCTTCAAGGTTCTCTGCTGTGGCTCATCTCCAATAAAAACCAACCTTTAGGAAGCAACTATTCCTTTTATTCGCAAAGTGAAAAAAATAAAAGAAATATTTCTGGAACACGTTCCCTTTAGAAACCTGTTTCTCATGTACCTTTGTCAAAGCACCTAAATGTCAGTGAGCCTCAGAACCAGAATTAGTTTTTCCATTCATCTACCACTGCTTGGGCCTTCCTAACTCCATTTTAACTCCATTTACTCAGACCACATACTTGATAAATACAGATTAAACCAGCAAAAACTGCTCAACAGAAGATGCACTCAGTGATGAGCATCATACCAAAAAAATCCCAGATAGGATTAGGAATTGGACCCATGTGTTTCTCTAAATAGGGCTATTATTCCCTGTTGCCACTTTGAAAACATCTAGGAAAAATTCCACAAAATAGCATTCCACTTGAGGTTTTGTTTGGGATTGGTTTGCTGGTGGGGTTTTTTGGGGTGGGGTTTTCTTTGGATTTTTGGTTTTAAAGTCAAGCTAGAATGAGAACATGCAGCATTTCCAAGCTGTTTCTCCCCCATGCACTTCATGCACTGTGTCCTTGACAGCCTGCAAGTGACCTCCCATCCCATGCAGCCTGGCAGCCCAGGAGAAGGGAAAGTGTTTCTTATCTTAATATACAAACCTCCAACATTAAATTGCTATGTCTGACATAAATATTTTCCCCGTCTACTCTCAAGGAATTGCTCTGTGAAATTAAGCCACACAAAAAAAAATTAAATGAAACCACAAAACAAAATGAACATTAAATGCACCAGCAAGTCAATGTAAAAAAAGGCCAAAACATGACTCTTAGAGTCAGGCAGTTAAACAAATCATTGAGGTGAAAAGGCACCATTCACACTAAATCCACAGAAGCATAGGGTGCTGACAAAGCAGGCAGCTACAGCCAGATTTAATTGCAAAAAACAAAACCAACCATGCACCTTCTGCTGTGCTTCCTCTTCATCCGATTCCACCTACATGTCCACATGGTAAATGACCAAGAAAAGGAACCATTAGCATTCACTCATAGACTAATGCAGAGAGTTCATCTCTTTGTGAACGCTGCAAAGCGTCCTGTGTTTTACAGACCTTCACTGGTTCGGCCCCAGAAGTTGAAATTATTAAGCGACTTTGGTCTTCCTTCACCTACATTGTCGTAGAATGGCTGTAGTAACATTTGGCAGTAAATGGCATGAAAACAAATGGAAGTTTCACACTGTGGCCCTTGTACTTGTCAGTGTTTTTCCAGATGAAAACTTAAGAATGAGTAAAGAAATAAAAATGATAATGGAGAGCACCTTAAACCCAGCAACAAGTTGACAGAAAAATGGAACCTAGCAAGGAACTTTTTTGGGAAGAGTCTATGAAGCAAGTCAAAACACCTAAATACCCTATTTACAAAGGGATTTGCTTGTTCTAAGAATGTTACTGCCTTGGGATGAATAATTTGAAATCAAGACCTCTTTACTTTTAGTGAATATATTTTTCATCAAAACTACAATGCAAAAAAAAAAAAAAGAGAAAGTCTTTAAAGACATACTTTTTGTCATTTTAAACAAAGACTGGCATCGTGGTTTTCATAGGTACATTGCATTGATTTAATCCGTTTTTCCAGACTTTGTTAAAAGTAACACTGAACAGCCCTTCCCCTATTTGATCCCATATTTGACTTCATTTTTCCTTTTAAGATCAAAATAAAACACTTTTGCAAGTTATATTGCTGTAAGAGATGTTCTGCAGACATAAGGACATTTTGTCAACTACTCCAGATGATCTGGAACAACATATATGTAGAATCACAGAACCATTTAGGTTGTAGAAGACCCTTAAGATCATCAAGTCCAACCATTAATACAACTGTCCCGACCTCACTGCTAAACCATGTCCCTAAGCTCCAGATCTATACAACTCTGAAACACATCCAGAGATGATGATTCGAAACCCTCCCTGGGCAGCCTGGTCCAAGACCTGATGACCCTTCTATGAAGATCTTCCTCATGTCCAAACTAAACTTTCCCTGGAGCAACTTGAGGCCATTTCTTTTTGTCCTATTGTTTGTCACTTGTGAGAGGAGACCAACTCCCACCTCTTTACAAGCTCCTCTCAGGTAGTTGCAGACAGTGAGAAGGTCTCACTTCAGCATCCTTTCGTTCATACTAACCAGCCTCAGCTCATTCCTCAGCCGTAGGGTTTGTTCTCCAGACCATTCATCAGCCTTGTTGCCCCTCTCTGGACCTGCTCCAGCCACTCAACATCTTTCTTGTCTTAGTGTGACCAAGGCTTCTGTACAGCAATTGACAGACTCCAGTGATTAAAATCTGACACAATTAATGGCTGTTGCAGTCTCTACCTTAACTGCTGATAGAAATGAATCAAAACATGTAAAAAAGAAAAGAAAATGTAAAAGGGGGCAATGGGCAGACTCAGCTTTGCACACAACCTTGTAGAGCAAAAACTGCTAAAATAGGGAAACAAAAAAAAGCATCAACGGATTTCTGAATTCAGCTTTTAGGAACTGTACTTCTCAGATCTGAGCAGAAGTTTAGAGGCACAAACAGAAAGTGCAAGGAGCACGAATGGGAAATAGCATCAAGTAAAAAGCTCCCTAGTGTCACAGCACTTTCGGTATTTGTATTTATGGCTCGTAAACATTTTGAGCTACAAAGTAATGCTACCTGCAGTGCAGGATCTGTGGAATCTCATGAAATTATGCATGATGTGGGAAATCAGGCAGAAAAACACCATCTATTGACTAAAAATCCCACAATGGCAATTTTCCACAAATAAGGGGAGTTGGAAAGACACAGATATACATGTGTATGTGTTTATACATATATATGTCTCTACAGGTAGGTACACAGATGTATCCCAGTAGTAGGAAGTGTGCAAAGCTGAGCAAGCCTCTGGGAGAACTAAAAGCTAAATGCAAGTGTCAGTGTTTAAAACACAAAAATTACACACCTCCTCTTCCTCTGCTTTGTCATTTGGGTCATTCAGGTCATTGTCTTTAAAGGCACTAAAGGAAGTCACCTTAGGCTCCAGATAACAGAGTGACAGAGCAAGAGGAAGTGCAAGCATTAGTGAAAAAGGAATTGACTGGAAAGCAGACAGAAGCAGCACGAAGATCAGGAGAAAAGAAGGGATGAAGGAAGGAGAGGTAATAGGAACATAGTGCTGGAGGCCAGGTGGGAGGAAGGAGATGCAAACATCAGGAAGGCTGGGAAAAGTAATATAACCATCGTCATCAAGCAGTGAGCGGAAACTTAAAGAAAAGCATCTGAAAAAGCTGAATGAGACACACAACTCAGTGCTTGTGTAGTCATTTGTATGGACTTTCCCCTCCACAGCAGGGGAGCCTCGACTAGCTACAGGTCTCACAGATTCAAAGACACTCGGTAAAGCTATTTCATTTTTGTTATGAACTGGTGTTTCTTTTACAGGGCTGCACTCTGAGATGTCTGAGACAGCAAGGAGGGGCTCCTCCACAAAGGGATCTTCCTCTGAAATATCTGAAAGTGTGTCCATCTCAGGGACAGGTGACAGGTTTGGAAAATGAGGTGATACAGGATGGGTGGGTAGTAACGATGAGTGGATGTGACCAAGCTGAAGAAAAAAATTCTGTGCATGGTGGAAAATGAAAGCACACCGAAATGCAAGTTTGAAGGCACAAGAAGAAGGAGGGGAAAAAAAAGACATTATTAGTTAGTGAAATTTTTTACTTAGAAGCAGGGATAAGCTCTACTAACGCAACAGAAATGCCAAATATAAATAGAAATCCCCTCGTGTTTTACAAGCAACCAACTTATTTACTTCAGTGGATTACGAAAGAAGCTCATTAACAATGTTTTCTTCATGGATTGTAAAGAACTGTGCACTCTTGAACTGTAATAGTCACAACAGATGGATGCAAGCAGACATTTGGAGCTTTGACAGAAAGGTCAGAGGACAGTGCAGTACATGGAAGTCAAGCTGACACTTAATTCTTGGGTTTAGAACCATTTCCTCTAAGACATAAAGAGAACCAGAAAGGAGAAGTATCTGCACTCCAGGGGAAAGAAAGCTGTTCACTGAACTGGTATAACAAAACTTTACTGAACTGCTTTCTGGAACAACACCTCAAAACACTAGGGTTTTCTTCCTCAGATTAAAATATAGGAAGATAGAGGCATTATCTTAAAGGTAGTATTCACCATTTTACCAAGCCCAAAGTCAAACCAATGTAATCTATGTCGCCATTCTTCTCCCATAAGGACACTATTTTTCCTAAGCCAAGTCAAAATTATTTCAATAAACAAAAAAACCACCCCAAACTGTTAGTACTAGTTGCCTTCCTGCATTTCAACATGGTGGAAACAAATGAGCAGCACAGAGACTCGGCAGCACTCCTGCAATCAATGTGTAGCTATCTGATAAAAATAATATTCCTCTTTCAATATGAAAGTTTGGGATTTTTCAAGTTCTCCACAAGATAAGCGCCGCAGATTTTAGCTAGCACTTTGGAAAGAAGTTTTTATGACAAATCATGCAAGATCTAAACGGAATATTTTGCCCCATTACCCTAGTAGCTCAAACAAACGCGTAAATAGTTGTCTGTAACAAGAATAGAGCAAAGTACTAAACCTCTCATAGAAATCTGTCCCTCAGTGTACCACATTCCCTACTAAATATATTGTTCTAACTGTACTAAAAGAGTCTACTAAATCTGGCTTTGTAGAACATGAATGACGGTGGAGAGAGTAACAATATTCTTTTAAATCTAAACAAACCAAGAAAATTAAACATTATTGAAACAATTTTCCCATGAACTCCTGCAAACCTACTGAAAATTCAAATTCAATTCACAGCAATAAAAGAAACCTTTGGTCAAGGCTACTCAGACACTCACTTTCATACGTGTTAAGTTAAATCAACAGAAAACGCTGGGCATGTTTCCTTTAAAATTTTAATAAGGATGTTCTGTATGATGCTCCGAAGCGATGGGCACTCAGTGACCACACGTGGACACACACCACACAAACAAATCATTCTGGCGTGAAAGTCAGCCGTACCTTTCCATCCTGAGTCAATTCTAACTGTGGAGTTTTCAATGGGCTTCCATCTTCTTCTCTGCCACCTTCTTTTAACTTGGCCTGAGCAGCAGCTTCAAGGTCAATGACTTTACCTCCAGCAGCAGGGAAGTCTTTTAGCATGCTTTGGTCTGAGATACCCATGGGAGCTTTTAGAGAACAAAATACTTTTGGTTAATTGGGGTAAACTGGAACATTTGGGTTTTAAGACCTAACATGATGTTACAGTGGTGTCAGCAATAAGCCGTACAGGCTGGTTATCAAGTGACACGATATTTTTTATGTCTGTGGCTTTGCAACAAGTGTGTTGTTCTCACTGCACTGATGGACAGCAGGGTGTCCCAACACAAAACATACACTTACTACAGAGTCTATCTACAACACAAAATGGTTATAACACTGAAGATGTCAGTCAGATTTCTGACCTCCATCAAGGCTTCTGGACACACGTTTGCTCGAAGTACGCTCAAAGTAGGGGGCTGGCCTGTCTATGAGGTTGCTGGCCTGCCGTGTCTGTGCTTGCGTGCGTCCACTGTAGCGGAACTTGGAACCCAAGGTTAGAAACTTTGCTTTTGGAGGCTGTTCTGGTGATACAAGTCTAAAAGGTAAATAAGGAAAAAGGACAGTTAGAAAGGATTTTCTGTGGACTTCATGAGGTACTTAAAAGCTACTTACATTTCTATTTCAGTTCAATGTGCACTATTTGTATACTTCAAGAAAGGATTCTACCATAAGCTCAGAGAAGAGCTTCGGACAAAATGCATGTTATGCATTATTTGCAGCCAGAGTTGTGATTCTGAGCACTGTCAATCTCCCATAGTGTGACTAAGCATCTGGCATCCAATACAGCTAGCCTGAAGGTACCCATTTTATCCAAGAGAAAACACAGTTCAAGACAGATTAATCAACTCTTCTCCACTAAGGACACTTATGTGATAAAGTTGCAAGAAACAGGAGTTTTGCATTCATTGCTTCACATCTTTATGACAATTAATTTATCTGTTATTTTCATCATTCTGCATTAAGAGGAGGAATGCTAAGAGTTTTTCCAAAGTTCTTTCTGTTCTTTCGTTGACCAGTCTTGGCAAGGATACACACTGCATTAGCTGGCATTTTTCTTCTAACCTGGTGCGATAAACTTTTAATCTTTAATGGGAAAAATCAAGCAAAAGAACTACTTCCTGATGAAGGGTATTTAAATAGATTTTTTTGTATTTTAAAAATGTTATTTTTGTATTATGTAATTTAAAATTATACTTTACAAATGTATACAATTAAAAACATATACTGGAGTATACACAAGCTTTACACACATTCTGAGGAAGCTACAACCTCTTGGAGTGTTGCAAGTGCTTTCTGCTTCTTACCTTTGCAGAAAAACAGAGTTGGATTTATTTTATCGTTTTAAATCAGGATGAGAGGTTCTGAGGATTTTGTCTGATGACATCAGTGGAGTACATGGATTTTACAGAATGGTTCAAGTATTTGTTACATAATTCTTGTTATAGTGTTATTGCTGGTTATGAAAAGCTACTTCTGATTGGAATAAAATCCAATTGTTTTTATTATGTCAGAATTTCTGTATCTAATATGAATTAATGCTCCTGAAAACTTTTATTTGCAAATGGTAGCTTTCAGTTGAGGATTCTGACTTCCATAAGATTTGAAACTCTGATCAGTGCCTGCTGATGCAGAAGAGATTTGACCTAGCTCAGTGTAAGCTGCACAGGGCACATATCTTGTGGAGTTAGTGCTAAGATAAAAACAAATTATGATTTTTCATATTTCTGTTCAGTGAACAACATAGGAAGAGATGCAACTCTGTGGCCTAAAGAGCCCATTTACAATCAGACTCTAGTTTCATTAGCCAGGTCAGAATGTTACATGTGAGAAATGCAGAGTGGCTTTCTAAGTGATCACTCTGAGGAAGCCTTAGGTATGGATCATTGGTTTACTGTCCCAGAAGTGTAAATAATGCACTGAATTGTACCAATAACTGTGAGAAGTGTTAATGTGGGGTCAGGGATTGACTAAACGTCTTCAGTCTACGAACTGTTATAGAATTGAGACATTTGGGGCAAAGACAGGGGGGAAAAGCCTTCTCTACTTTCCTCCTATCATTTTAAAAAAAGGCATGAGCATGCCTGGCAAAGTAGGAGAAGCAGAGAACTGTCATTTACCTGAAGAATGTATGGTGCTCCACACAAACCTTCCACAACCTTTTGGCAGCCCGATGGTTTGGTAGCTTGAACCCAATAGTGCTCTCAAACTGTTCTTGCTGCAAAAAAACCCCAGAAAGTTAACCCATTTCTTTAAACTGGCTGCTAACTCATAGGTAGAGTTCAGATAGTTTTTTTTCAATATAACAAGTTGAAATTCTCCTGTCGGAATATTTTAGGAAAAAAAAAAAGTCCTTATTTTATCCAAATGAAGGAACTGTACTGTGGATTGTGCTGCACAATTTCCTTGGATTTAATAAAAAGCGTTGAGCTTACCTGATCCACTTCAACTATATAACAGTTTCTTAGCAAAAATATTGCATTTATGTACCACCAGAAAGTGCAAAAATCCATGTTCTGAGACCTAGAAAACTACCATATTGCCATTTAGCTTTAACTGAGTGAATAAATAAGAGAAGGCTACCTTTAACATTACAAGGTAAAATCCAAATAAGTATCACAGTGCTTGACTTTGTTTTTTGTTAAATTTCCAGTTATGATGTGCTCACAAAGGTAACAACCCTTCCCTTCTGCAAACCCCATAAACTTGTAACAGTATCTGAAAAAGAAAGCTGGCTCTGCTCTCCAGCAGCTAGCAGAGTTACAACATTCTCCAGGACAGCTCAAGCCTTTGATTATAGTCATAAACCAGAGGTGTTGGCATTGAGCGAATGATCATACCCAAAGAGGAAGAGAAGCTGGTGCTCTCCCAGGACTGTAAGTTTGTATAGACAGTCAGAGAATGGCCAGTGTAACTGGCTTTCCAGGTTAAAAAAAAAAACAACAAACAGAGACAATTATAGGTGGCATCTATTCTCAAAAGAAGAGAGATTTTCTTCTTGGTTCTAAATTGTGAAGTAAGTGTTTAATACAATCAGTAGAATCTGAAGAGGAGAGTTAAAATGTTCTTAATTTCCACTCAAATCTGACATAAGCCCATGTGGACATCTGGGACAAAAATGAAGCTGTTTTCTTGCTGAATAGAAATGACCTCACAAAAGAAACAAACCAGAAAGGCACTACTTACTTCTGCTGGCCTAACTTTGATGTAGAAATTACTTCGCTTATAGGAAATCTTCAGAATTTTTGGCCAAGCAAAGCGGTTGATCCGGAGCCGATCTTTGTAAATGAGCAGCCCATTAGCACACACCCCCAGCATGATGTCCACACCTTCTGAATCCTGGCATGGAGGAGACAATTTCATAAACATCAGTTCACAACCACCCCAACAAGTAATGGCAGAAAGGTGAGGTAACGCCTCTGGGACTTGTTTCTTACTCAAACCAGAAAGACCCTGACAAGGAGATTCTTAAAGCAGAAAGAGACAAATACATTAATTCTACAGAAAACACTTTTCTCTCTAAGTAATGGTTTGGCACTTACAGACCATTCATTCCATGTGCCACAATTCTGGGAAATTCTTCAGTATTCTGGCCACAGGGAATGAGTCAACAGCTTACAAGCAAGGAAAGATACAGTGGCTTTGTTACCAATCATTGCAACAAATCAGGAAAAATTCCAGACAGACCTTTACAAGTTAAAATAGGCATTGAAAGATGGTGGTCACGGTGATCTTTTACAGTCACTTACTACAGCATATAGTAGAACAGCAGTTCTAGCTAACGCTTACAGTTCTTTCACTATGACAAAAGAAAGCCGTAATAAAATTCTACAAATCCACATTCTGTAGAACTCTACAGACCAAGTAAACTGCTGTGCAGCACTTGGATTAAAAATGCATAAATGTTACAAACCATAAATGAATAAAAATTTAAGAATAATTCTTTCTGATGCATCTAACACAGGAAAATAGAATTACATTTTTCTCTGCTACTTAGACGTCGTGATTTTCTTCTTTAAATGTAGGATCAATGTGCTTTTGCGACTCCACATTTGTGCAGTGGAGCAGTATAGGGTGGGTTAGTTGGGTTTTTAACAAAGGAAAAAAGGAGTCCCACTAGAAAAGCAAACTTTAACCTTGCACGAGGTGTAGAAAAATCCCCAAAAAACACCCTCCCCATCAAGACCTCTCCCATCTCAGTTTTTAACTCTACTGGCATTATGAAAAAATATTATGTCTATGCATTAAATAAACTTGATTTTAAATCAATTCTGAGCATGTTAGAGCTGTAATCTAGTAATTTTCCTGACCAAGACATAAAGGTTTGTATCTAAAAAATAAGGGTAGGAATTTTTAAACAATCTGTATGTACTGTGTTCTTTACCACTAAACATATCTACCCTAAAATGAAACAAAACCAAACCAATCCCCAATACCTTGGCATGATGTAAATCCACTCCATACATGGAGAGTCTCTTAGCATTTTCTAGGAACTGAGAATCCGCCTGTGCTGGAGTCAAGCCCCTAAAACCATTGAATAAGCCTTGAGTTTATTGACAGAAGAACTGAGAATCAAAACTAATTGAAATCCTGGAATTCAGACACACAGAAAAACCTCAGCTTGTTATGTATCAACAGCATTTCTACACTTTTGGGAAAGCGTTCTTTCAGAGCATATGGTATTCCTTTGGTAGACATTTCCACTTCCACTCTTTCAAAATATTCAAGCTATATGTTGCTTAAACTAATTAACTTGCTCCAATAAATCATTTTCTCTAGAAGTTCTCAGATCTTAACAAAGCTACTGAAATGTTTCAACACATGAAAGTAAGAGGTTATAGTTACATAGCAAATCATTCCCAAAGTAACTGCCACTTTGCAGTTTTACATGGGGTCTTTGAAGAGTTGACATCAATGTGCCAAAACACAATAGGTTCATTTCATCTCGCTGTCCCAAACATACCTGTGTGTTTTGTGTAGCTCAGCAACTTTCTCTTCCATTTCTTGAGTCTGACTGGGTGCAAACTGGAATTGACTGATATAGTCTCTGCGGTGCTCCTCTGGGTCATGGTCACCCAGTTCAGCCTGCAGAGTATACGAGCCCAGGAGGGCATGAGTCACAAATGAACAAGGCAGGCGACCAGAAGCAATATCCTGACGAAGCTGTAGGCACAAGAAGTATCTGCAAGACAAAGGCGAATAAATAAATGAATCAACAAACAGAGGAACACAAAGTGTTACCAACTGGGAATTTATGACCAATGTGGCAGAATTTATCAAGATCCACATAATCAAGTCAGCATATTTTAAAATAAGAATATGTTACACCTTACATTAGTTCAACAGACCTGCCACAATGAATTTAATTTCCATTGTTAAGAGTTGATGTTACTTTCATAAATGACATGAAAAGCAGGAAAAATTGTGATTTCCACTACAAATAAATGAAAAAACATCTCTAGCTTATAACAAAACCTGAATTAGGAACTTCTTCGTTTCACACTGTAGCTGGTAGGTGTCTCATGTTCACAAAAAAAAAAAACCATTCCTTAATATTTCCCTATGGCTTTAACATTCTTACCTTTATATCCCTTGCCATTCTAGAGATAACCAAGTTGTGTGATTGACAAAAGAAAACTGCTTAAGTGCTGAACCCCTAATTGCCTTCCTTAAACCATGTAGTATTAGAATTTAATACTTCAGGTATTCCAGGCTTCCAACCAAATGTAAAACTAACAGCCAGGAAACATTCGGCCCTAGGAACAGATTTTAAATGAAAATTAAATTTTACAACAAAGCCTAAATTTTAAGACATTTAGCATTAACTTATAACCTGAAAAACATCAGTGCAACACGCCACTGAGAAGCCAATAAACTCACTGAAAACAAAACCAGCTTCTTTTAAATTTATGGCATCCACAAACTGAAGATGAAGTCTAATTTGAAGGTCATGTAGAATTAACAGCAATTTTTAAATTTAAAATTAAGAACTGTTCATACCTAGTGATGTCTTCAGTCAACTGTGAAGGATCAGGGGGATAAAACTTCACATTAAAAGTGAATATCCAAGGTAAACCTAAACACGGACAATACCCAACTGTCAATCTTAAACAAGTTTAAGAATACACAGAAAGAACCTTACTGAAAAACTGTTTTGCAGTCGTATAATTCTTGGATTATTGAAATCTTAAGTAAAGTTTTTACCCCAGTTTTACAGTATTATTTTGAGAATAAGTTGCTAAGGGTCTTAGCAATAATAGCAATAATATTTTAAGTCTCCTGTGTTAGAATTGTTAACACCAAGTTCATTTTTTTAAGCAAATGCATCCTGAAAACAAATAATTGATAATTTTAAAAAGCATAAAATGCTGCCTTTAGGCATAGCTCTAGTTTTAAATATATTTCACATTTAAAAGCTAAAGTCCCCCATCAATGATTAAAATACATTCTCAGTGTGTTAATTTAGCAGTATTGAAATACTGTGTGCAAGGGGACTATGTTCAATGGAAAGTAACAATAATTAAGACAAAATGTAAAACATAACAACATCTGTTTGAATTAGGAAATTACAACACAGGCATCAAATGCGATCAAAAGAGTCAATATTTCCAGTGTCTTTTGGCATCTCAAAAATTCACTTTTTCAGACAGGACCAATCCATTGAAACATTTCAGTTTCTGATTAAGTTTGAACTTTATTCTCCATCTGGCTGTCAAGTCTCTACGTCCCTTTTGAGAGCTGAGTGCTTGAATGAATCTTAATGGTCACACGTATCAATTATTTGTTGGAAGAAGGATAACTTTGCTACAAAGTAATGCAGGGCTCCCTAGATGAGAAAGCCTCGTCCTGATTTGGGTAAATATTCCTTTGTGTAAAACACGCCTGGTTGCACCATCCAGTGCAAGAGAGTATTAAGACAAAAACATCTTTCAAAAACATTCAACATTAACTGATACTGCATGACAAGCAGAATTATAGCTGGAATAGATTAGCTCCCTTTCATCATTTGTCTCCCAGGAAACTGGCACCATGTAATGAAAAACTGCTGATACTGAGTAAGCCAAACTGTTGAAGAGAAGCAATCAGCCCAAAATGTATGTCTACACAAAGTGTTCAGGGAGAGGAGTTCTGTTAGGAGAGCTGTAGGATGGGGATGGATGAATGAAGGATATGTCGGTCCTTCTATACAAGTACTAAACCAGTTTTCATGTTTTCCTGGAATGAAGCAACATTTTTCTGGTCTAAAATTGCAGTTAAAGTAGTCACGGATGAATTCCTGCTTAGCCTATTTCACTTCAGTCTCCACATTTCTAGAGTTAGCTTTCAGAAAGCCCTGTATCCAGGAGACACAGTCAACACTTTAATATTAACAAAAAGTAAAAATAATGATAGTAATAGCTATATTCTTTATACAAAGATAAAATGGCTCCAAATCCCCTGAACATACAGAATTTCAGATGTCTCCTCTAACTAATTTCAGAGGCTAACTCATTAAAAAGAAAAGTTGCCATTAACTTTGTACTATTTTCCTGGACAGTTGGTGATCTCTTATTTTGCCTGATTACTGAAAGCAGATTTATTCCCTGAATATGAAACACCAAAGTATAAGCCAAGACAGTCTGTCCATATTGCTACATCTCTACAGATACTGGTTAGAGATCCATAACTGGGGTATTGAAATGGAATTGTTTCTACACAATAGCACACACTAACCACCCATTGAATGTATGGCCAGGACAATAAAGAAAAATATGATCTTTATGATGATATTTAGCATTCTGTCCCTCATAAGGCTCTCTGTTTTGGTGTTTAGTAACAGGCTACAGAAATGTCAAATTTTTTTCTAGCCAGCTTATTCTAACATGAAAAATGCTTCTGTGGCAACTTTAGGCACATTGTTAGAGAAGAATGTAATAGAAAAAGCCCAGCTAGCAGCATACAATTAACATGAGTCATCCTGTTTAAACCGGGAAATCTGTGAGGGTTTGTTGTTTTGGTTTTTTCCAGTAAAGGCTTTTATTTGTGGCATCTCTTGCGTTCTAGGTAAGATTTTTGGGGCACTGTATGACTAGGACAGATAAACTGCTCAGACAGATGGAAAAATGCCTCCCAAAAAAGAAAAATCCTTCTGTAAGTCACCATCAAAAAAACTCAAGGAAATCAGCAAGATCTGGATGCAGGGCACATTTTCAAACACACAGAAAAGGCAGAGTATGGACAGTCCTGGCTGGAATGACAAGATTCAACTCACAACCACAGACATCTCCAAAGTATTAAATAATTGTAATTAGCAGACACACAGAAGTACTTCTACAGGCCCCCTCTTCTCTTGGTGCAAGTGCTTAGTTCTCTCATTAAGCTAGACTCTAGTGGAATTACCGATAAGCAAGACTAGCTACAACTTTTGCATATATACAGTGGTTTATATGAAATAGATGGACATAATGTGACCCAAATATTTTTAATGCTTCAGCATAAACACAATGATTTAAAACTCAGCCAGTGCTGTATCCTGGGTAACCCATGGTGTAATTATGTAGATAAGGCTCCCTTCACAGCCAAGGGAATGAGAGGGGATTTTGGCTTGGTTCCCCTCTCAGGCACCTATTTCCAAATTACATTGTCATTGACAGTAGTCAACACCCATGTTACCAAGTATGACAAACACATCTGTGATAAGATAAAAGGGAGAAGTAATACAGAACTACTTACTTCGAATTTGTCTCTTTATTTCCTTGGAAGAATCTAGCCAATTCTGAAAACAAAACAAACAAAAAAACCAACAACCAACATTTTAAAATCACTTCAGACTGAAGAGGGTGATCTCATACAATGCACTTCAAGTTATTTTAAACTAACCCAAAGAACCTAAACTCATTTGCTAGCAGATCTCCCCACCCATGTATGTCAATGAAACTCCACAATGGTTGTCTTACAGCTTTAGAATTTTTTTTGGTCTAGCAAAATGCATTTGACAAAATGAATTCTCTCATACTCCTTTTATTTTTATTAACATAACCAGCCTTTTCAGAAAGCACTATGGCATCTCTGCACATCTGTGCTTACACACAAGTATAGTTAAGCCAACATTTCAACTCCAGAGATTCCTATTCCCATCATTTTGTCCTAAGACAAAGCAGATATTTTTGTTTTGATATTCAGAGGTGCTTGGAAAAACCTAATTACATTTAATGCCTTTTTCTAATCTCTCTCAAAGCAAAGTTCTCTATGAACATGCATCACTTAACAGTGATGTGGTGGGAAGGCTCAGGAGAATGTGGAACTAGGATTTTGCACTATGACAAATCCTCTGCTGACAAAGGACTCTGAACATGACACAAAATGCTAAGTTCCCTGTTATAAATGACCTCAGGTAAAAGTTTATTCCATAACAAATGCAGCATGGATACAATAGATAAATCCTGTTTATAAATTAAATTTAAAAAAACCCCAATATTAATCATTCTACAGATGTAATTTAAAAAATAATAATTTCACATTTCTTGCTTTAAGAAGTCTGAGCTCTACATTTCCTAGCTATTCTAAAGCTTCCAGGACGGCAGAGTCCATAACAGAAGACAAGAACATACAATACAGAACATGATGCAAGACAAGAATAATAATCCTTTACAGGAGTTAGATGGTTCATTTTGCAATTTTCCAGACCTTGAATAAATGTATTAAAAGCAGACTTTGCCAATCATACACTTGTATTCCATTTACACATGTAATTACAGAGATTTGATTTTTTTCTACCTGTGCTTTTTGTTCTGAATAAAACAAGCACCAGTGAAAGAACCTGCCCTGAAACAGCTCTGTTAAAGCAGAACAGACAGGTCCATCTTTAAAAACAAAAGACAAAGTGTAGACATGCCACTTTTCTCCAGTAGGCAGAAATCCATTTGTTTAATTTGTGAATGGGAACGTTATAGATGAGTCATGAATTGTCAGAACAGCAAAGTTTTCCCTACTAGGACAGAACTATTTTCTGCAAATCCAGAAAAGCAGCATTTCCAGCTGCTGCCCAGAATATAACAGCAGAAGCTTTCTAACACTTCTGCAGACCAGTGACAATGTGATTAGTCCATTCACAAACCTTTGAGGATCTCATGTAATGAAATTCATAACTAAACTTCAGTGATAAATGTAACATTTGCAAGAGAACAAAAGAAATTATTCGTAAGTAATCTGACCTAAACATTTTGAAATGTGTATTAAAGCTGAAAAAAAAAATCAGTATAATTTGGAGACACAGCATCACTCCCAGCTGCAGAGAACACCCATAGAAAAAAGCTAATGGGACTTCTCCTCCAATGGTACCCTGATGGGGCATTAGGGAGCAGCTCTAATTCAAGAGAGTGCCTGGCATTCAGCTTCCACACCCCACAGCTGCCATGGAGTTCAACAGCTGGGTCATAAATGGGTGGTTGTGATGCATATACAAGAATGAGAATAAAAACACATCATTCAGCATTGAGGACTGCCTAGCCTGGAGGTCAAAGATTTGTGGCATTTTAATCTGAAGACGCAACAGTCATATTGAGAGTTTAAAAAAAAAAAAAAAAAGCATCAGAAGGAACTGTTCCTGCGATAAAAAAAAAGAATTGAAGCTTCCTACAGAGGCAAAGAAAAGAGAAGGCCCTAAAACCAGTGGGAGCTCCAAGTCCTCAAGCTTACTTTGGCAACTATTGCTGAACACAACTGATCACACACACACACACACACACATCTATTAATTAAATCAAAACATCAAAACATGAAATGTTACTCTTTCCTTTTTAAAAGGATAAAAAACCAAGACACTGTCCAGAGAGAAGGAGAAACCTACCACAGGTATTTAACATTCTGAACACAATTTTAATGGTCTTCATCTATCTGTGCATACAAAAAAATCCCTTTAATACCAAAATCTTGCTGAGCACATTCTTTGTACCTATACAATTGCAAACTTAGCATGAAAGAAATGGCAGCTGTGGAGGGCAGCGGCACATAACCAGTAATTTGGCTGTATTAAGTCGCTGCAGTAGCTACAGGAAATCTGCTACAGAAGATTTGCTTTAAGTTTCTCCAAAGAACACTGAGAACTTATTTGTATGAAGAATACAACTGCTTTTATTTTTGTCTTCATAACAAATTGGACCAGATTACTCCAAATATTTTAAAATAAAAGCCTGCTGTTGTCTGTAATTCAGGTAGAAAGTGGTCCAGTCTGCTTTTGACTAGAGAGCTGGCATATTTATATGCATAGGCATATAAATAACTGAACTACAGGGACCTCGTTATCCTGATATTTCTTAATTTATGTAAATACCTCATTTGTGAGCGTTACTACAGTAGCACCTCCATAGTAATCAGATAGGCAGCTCAAGGACTCACTCTGGTGAGAGCTGTTCCAGCTGTGACTCAAGGCAGAGTCAGCTCTGAATTAGCTCAGGTTGCTCAGACTCATACGCAGTCAAGTTAATTGCTCAGACTCATACGCAGTCAGGTTAATGACTCCAAGGACCCATGAAAAACCGGAAGAGCTCTTTTCAAGGTGTGGTGCTCTGCTCCTCCATTCACATAAATGCCAAATCATCTTAGTCCAACTAGAAGCTCATTAAAAAAATAAGGAAAAAGAGAACTCCAGACAATCCAGACTTTCCTGCTCTACTTTTAAAAAGCTAAACAGTCCCCATTCCACCTCCTAGGATTTACTCAAGTGGGCTATTTCCTGGTGGAGATCAAGGATCGCAGGGCTGCTATTAGACCTTTCATCTCTTGCCAGAGATTGGTTTGTTATTTTATGTTATTTCATTGTGTACAGCAATTTTCAGGAGCGAGTAGCGCAAACCAAGGGACAGCATGTGCTAACAAAAAAGAGTAAAGATATTGATCAACTTAGAGGCTCTTCATTGCTACAACAAAGTCCTCATGTCTACAGATATTTTACAAATCTACAACAAAAATAAAATAACCAAGTTAAAAGACATCTAGCCCTTTTTATACATGAAAAATCTAACAGAGAGATTGAGTATTTTGTTCAATGCTGCATGGAAGAGCCTTGCAGCACTACTACTAACTACTGAAAACAGCTGTATTTGAATGGAAGTTGTCAGAAATTCCGATTTACCCAACCACTACATTAAATTTCATTTCAAACACAATAGTGGGATGAGAAAGATGACAAAAAAAAAAGCTATGGCTTCTAGACTAAGTATAGTATACAAGTAGTGCTGTTCCTTGCCACAAATAAATAGTTTCTTTTTCAAGAAATGGTTTTTTCCACTTCAATTTCTTATTATTAGTCTGGGTTCCTTGTGAAGGAAAAGACAACCCAGGTATTTCTTTAGTTCGTGGACAAAGTGGCAACTGGCCTATAACTGTAAATGTTGAGGTGCTAGGAAAAGCTAAATTGGCTTTTGGTAATTAGCAGAACACGTGCCAGTGACTGATTTCAGATGTTTCTCACCTCAGCAATCTAGATGTACTCAACCATCCAACATGCAGGCAAGTGCAAATGATGACTGAAAATAAGTTGCCTTGTGGCATTTAATAGATTAGTCTGAATGTAGTCAGATCAAAACACTGTTCATTTGTAAAATTACATCCAGTTCAGGTGATGGCCTCACTCCAGGGTCATCTTTACAAATGCCAACATTTTCTTTAAGCTTAAATTAATAAAAGGGACTGAAAAAGCCTAATAATTAGACTTACGGGCAAGATTTCGTTCATGGTCTTTATCAAAGCATTATTAAACATACACGAGCAGCAAGATTATTTGGAAGCCGGGTAGAAGATAAATTTTTTAATTATTATTATTTATCATCTTTAAAAACCGAAGTAAACAAAACTAAAATGTAAACAATTAGAAGTTTTCATAAATACAGGAAAGTTGTCAGATTATTAAGGGAAAGAAATCAGTTAAAATTTCCTATCCTCACTTGCCAGGATGGCTTAATGTTTTACTACACCATTTTTCCTGGTTTACTATACTAGTTTACCAGCTTACTAAAGACTAGCAATTATTCATTTAGTTTGCTCAAAAATGCAACTATTTTAAATATTCTACCACTCTAAATAATAAATGGGCACTTTGTTGGGCATCAACATACACATCAGCATCTTTTATGTGTTGCAAGTTTACAGCAGCCTGGAATTAATATTTTGCAACTCAAATGTTTGTAATTGTACACATTTACTACAATACACCTCACTAAAATACTCAAGTCAGTAGTGAAGTAGAAGGTCAAATCAACCAACCTCCCCTTGTAGAGGCTTACCTTCTGTTCGGAATTCTCATAAAACAGCAGCCCAAAATAGTCCTTTTCCATTAAATTCAGATGTTCACACACCTTGTCAAACAGCACTTGGCCTTTTGCTCTTTTCTAAAAAAGGAAAAAGACAAAACTACTATCAATAAAAAAATTAGTAAAATCCTTACTTATATGTACTCTAATTTGATTGCAGGTAATTAGGACAATTTAAAATAGCAATCCAAATAGACTATAAAGCTGTAGCTTTTTCATGATACCATAGTTCAAAGGCACTATGTATCACTGACAAAAATTAAGACTTCTTTTCAATTCATCAAAAACTGTCTGGTTGAATGCATACAGAAAGTCAGTACCCAAACAGATTTAAATATATCATCAAGTGCCACTAAGTAGTTCTTCAGATTTCTGAGTATTTTTAAACTATTGGAAGACCACTAGGTGTGAGCCAACTTTTTCTGTATTATCTTCTAAAAATTAAAATATACCCCACAGTGTTGATTTCTCTTAACTTCTACATTTCTAGCATTTTTGGCTAGAATAAATCATGTGAGAGAATTTTCAAACAAAAATAAAGAACCTTACCAACTTCAGGAGGTGTAAATAACAAGCAGACCACTCAAACTCTGATGAGACTAGTAGCACATACGTGTAAGCAGAACATAAGCAACAGGCTTAGGCTTCTATATTGCAGAGGTTTTGATGGGCAGACAAGTAGCAAAGGCTTCTAAATCTGTAGATTTATTAACTCTCTTAATATACAACAAATCGTTTAGCTACCCAAAAATTACAATGAGTCTTAAAGACTTTGTTTTTCCTAAAAATACCAGTTTTGGAAGTCAGTAACAAAAAAAACATTGAAGATGACACATTTATGCAAGGTTACTGTCAATATCATAGTCTGGTACTTGTACAGTAATTGAAGAGTGATCATCATTTTAGACAGGGTGCTAGCTGTAGCTCAGTATTACTACAGCATAAACAAATGATGATTAGTTTTGAAGTTCTACCTGTTCTTGTACCTAGAACTGGGAGCATAAAGAAGGGCATCCCACAAGAATATCTCCCTGGTGCTGGCCCAGGCCATCCTACTGTATACAGGTTCTAGGTAGATTTCACCTGCTGGAGATGGAAACTGAGAGGAGAAAGTTTAAGAGCAGAGGGCTCACAGCACATTCTCAGGGGTGGGAAGACTAGAATTTCTCTCCACAGCTAAAATCTGTCTATGAACAGTATGCAGTCTCATGGTTTGAACCAAGTCATTTACGACTGTGCTGCTGTTTGTGGCATTTATCAGTGAGGCCACCACAGCGCTTTTTCGGAGGCCTGGGAGCTTAAAGGAATTTTTTTGCATTCACTTATCCTACATATTTCAGCAGATACCGCACACCACTGCAATTCCTCAGAAACGCCGTCAAGTGCCCCTGTGTAGGCCCTGGTGACACTGCAGCCATTGTCCTCCGCACAGGAATCACAATATTCCTTGGCTCAGCACTTGCTGGCAGCTCAAGATCCATAGGACAAAACATTTCAGTCCCGGAGTGAGGAGAAACAAAAGGTACATGCTGAGCCAACAGCAAAGGCGTTACTGCTCTATTCCTCAAGAATCCAAAGCTTTAGCTACTCAAGATCTCATTGTTCAGTGGACATGGTGGTCCCAAAAATCACAGTATTTTGAAGAAACAAACTTCTAAGATTTTACACTTGAGAAGGACAAATTATTAAATTGATACCCCACAGGTTGGGAAACGAAGGGGTGCAGAGCAGTGATGCAGAGTACTTGGCAGGTACTGGTGGATGAACAGCTGGACATGAGCTACAACAAGAGCTTATAGCCAGAAGCCAATCATATCCTGCCAGGTCTGTGAGAGCAGCAGCACGGACAGCAGGTCAGGGATGGGATTTTTGGCCCTTTGCTCTGCTCTGGTGACCACACCTGCAGTGCTGGGTCCAGCTCTGGGCTCCTCAGCAGAGACACAAACCTGCTGGAGCAGAGTCAGAGGAGGTCCCAGCAATGATGTGAGAACTGGATCTCCTCTACTGTGATGCCAGGCTGGGATAGTTTGGAATTTTCAGCAGAAGAGAAGCTCCAAGGAGTCCTTACTGTGGCCTTTCAGTACTTCAGGGGGCCAGTTAAGAAAGATGGACATGAACTTTTTAGCAAGGGGTGAATCAAAGGAGGGGAGATTCAGACTAGATTCAAGGAAGAAATTGTTTACTCTGAGGGTGGTGAGACACAGGTCCAGGTTGCCCAGAGAGGTGGTAAAAGCCCCATCCCTGGAAACATTCCAAGTCAATTTGAGTCAGGTTGCAGTGGGGCCCTAGGCAACCTGCTTTAGTTGAAGATGTCCGGGCTCACTGTAAGGGGGTTGTATTAGATCAGCTTCGAAGGTCCAGCACAAAATATTCTATGATTTATGATTTCCTCATGGATTCTGAAGTAACTATGCAGTTTTCTTGTCAGAAAAAGGAAAGGATAGGTTCCAGGTATACATATTCATGCATCGCAGTGAAGGACATCTCTGATTAGTGCAGAAATATTATGTGCCATGATTAACTCCATATCTGGAATCTGTTGCTAATGTAGCTTTATATCAGTTTATAAACTAAAAACCACAGTCAATATCAATTGAAAATGTTGTCAAGGCCTGTCCCATGCAGCTGAGGGGAGTGATGGGAGTTCACATCTCTGAAGGGATTGAAAAGCCATGGAAATGTGATTTGAGGAACAGGGGTTAGTGAGGACCTGGCAGTGTTATTAAATATTTGAAAAGACCACTGACTGAACACAGTAAACAGACCCAACAGGGTATTTTCTAATTTGCTTCTAATTAGTAATCATTATGCACTTAGCACTTTGTTTGCTTACACTGTTATCTCCTACCTAGATTGTGTTCAAAGCAGAAATTCTGAAAAAGTCTAACACAGATCCTAAATTTAATGATGAAATTTCATCTCAACTACCTAAGAAATCACAGAACAAGATGAAAAAAATAGCAAGATAGCCCAAGGCACATGTAGATAACCCTGAAAGATTTAACTGCTCTCACCAACATTAATTATCTGGAAAGGAGTAGGTCAAAATTCTGTCATTTGCACTGCGCTACAAAAAAATTTAAAATTGCTTCCAGAAATTAAATCTCAAATATGTCATCAGTCCACTCACTCAGGCTACAAAAATTCAACTGCCATTACTCTGAAGAGTCTGAGGCTGTGTTGGATTTTTTCTGTAAGAGTTTAACAGTTTAAAGGTTAAAACAAATTAATGGAATTAATTGCTCAGGCTCTATGTATGCAGGTATCAAGTACACACAGTCTTTAATCATACTTCAATACAGTATTATTTTGTGATCTATTTCAGAGGTTTCCTAGATGTAAAGAACTTTGGAATTTTTAAAATTTATTTTATTTATTTTAATATAGAACTGTGGACTTAAGGAACTTTGTGCATTTTAGAATAAAAGCTCAAGGGCTGAAATAGAACATTTCAATGGACAGTATTTTTCTTCCTTATGAAATATCCAGGTTTCCAAAAACCCAAATGAGAGCAAATTTGAAGAGTGCCTGGTACCAAAGTTCATAACTCTACTCTCAATAAAGGTTTTTATGTCCTTAGATCAAGTAGCCAAGATAGAGCAACCATTTACAGCCCTGAGACATCTTTTATCAAGTATCCAAGATACCAATGCAGAGATGCTGATGGTTCATTTCCAGGTGGAAAAAAAAACCCAACCAAATTAAACACCTCAGGGAGAATTTTGATTTGTAACAGCCTGAGGAATACATATCAGCAAGCATAAAAGCTTAGTGTCAGTATTCTGGCAGGTCGTGGACTTTCCTTGACAGTAGTGCAGTACCTTAAATCTTACTTGTACATACACATCTTTGGAGAAGCTTTACTCAAGGAAAAGACTATAAACCAGGACTTTCAGATGTGCAGATCTACAAAAGCAAAGTAATAAAAGTACAAAGACAGCCGAGAAAAAAATCATCATAAAAGAAGCTGAAATATCTGTCTCAACAGTTATGTAGAAAATAATTGTTGACTTAAAGTTCACTGGTAAATTGACACTAGTCATTCAGGCAAAATACAGACTTCCAAGGGCAAAAGAACGAACAGATGACTGTCCAAGGTGATAAATTTACTCACAAAGAAACCCTTAGAAGAAGAAATGTCTGCGGTGTACTTTATTTTGGAACAACAACCATCTCAAGCATGCCCTGGGCAATGAAAAGACATGCAAGGACAAGCCAGAAATCGTAATTCCACTGTCAAGCAACACTAGGTGGCTGCAGAAAAGAAAGTTTGTCACAGAAACTAATTTCTATTTACTTTGAAATAGCTCTCATTGGTATCCATATGTCACATAAATATACTTTTGTAAAGTACTTCGACTAAATACAGATTCTGAGAAAATGTTATGTAGAAGTTACATCGAGTTAATTTTATCTCCACATTGAATTGTAATAATTCCCTATTTTAATCATATAATACAAGCTTAGTCTCCACATGCACCTAATCCATTCAAAAGATTGTGTTCATCTGAAAGAAATGAAGCAGTCAGGAATAAAACTAAACTCAACCTCCAGCAAGTTCAAACATCCAGTTGTTATTTAATACTACAAATGTTTAATGAAGCTTGGAGAGCCTAGGCCAGACCAACATGTACAGAGCTTTTCACGCTTAGTCTACATTTCAGAGACAACGCTCTTGAAAAATCTAATTTTAAAATTTATTCAGTAAACACCAACCTTAACCAAAAGCTGTAGCCTCCTTTCCAATACAATTATTTAGGCAGTCTATGAAAACTGAACCAGCATCTATTCAAACTGAATTGATATACTAAATGAAAAAATATTCTTGTAGTTGACTGATATGGAACATTCATCTAATGTAATTCATACCAAACACATCATTTTCCAAAATAAAGAGCAAAACAAGCTTCAGTGGTTGGAGAAAAAAACCAAAGCACAACACAAAGCCAACAAACCTTGAGCTCTTATTTGTATAATAGACTGGGTTTTTTGCGCAAGATGTCCTATGAAACAAGGTTTAAATCTTTCTATATCCAAAATTCAGAATCCATGTTATAAAAAATTAAGTATGTTGAAGTGTTTTAAAGCACTGGAGCAGAAGAAACGTAGTCACAAACATGTCTAAAACTAAATTAATCTCACAAAGCAAAAGGGGATATAAGCAGAATAGAAACCATGTGGACGGCAGTTTTGAGAACAGTTTCTGGTCTCCTGCAATTGCATTTCTTCTTTAATCACACAGACTATTGTCAGTGGATATTCTGTTCTTTTGGGAAACGAGAAAACCAAGATGGACAGAAAAAAGAATAGAAATTAAAGTATAAAACCCAATGCATCAAAACTGAGGCACAGGATGACAGCTACCACCTCAATTTATATTACAATTACTTCTTTAGAATATAACAGGGAAAATAAAATAGAGGGATATAAAGCTGTCAGACTAAACAACTGGCCTAGATCACGGAATTCAATAAGCAGCGACAAAAGAGCTGCTATTTTAGAAGCTGTTTTATAGGGACTGCTAGAGATCTCATGCCTGACCTCATCTGTACTCCCAGACAACATAAAGTCTTGAAGGATCTGCCTTCCAATCATACAGTATGAAATATACCTATGGAAGTGCTTCATTATTCAGAGATTTACTCACTTGCTTCGTGAAAGCTAGAGGGAAAACAAGCACTTGGACAACAGAGATTAGTAGATTAGACTTTATGGAACTGTCTTTTCCTGCAAGTGAATAAAGAGCAAGAAGTGACTACCTTGTTAAAAGGGCCACATACAAAACTATTAATTTTGAGATCCTAAGAAAACAAAGTTTTCCGTCATACTCTAACTTTAAAAATATGACCTGTCAGACATTCTTCCTACTGCAGTCCAGGAACCTGATGGCCTTCTGTACTGCAGACCTTGCTGGCCCATCATCACCTTGTCCACTGGAACAAAGGGCATTGAGGCAAATTTCAGAGAAATGAATGTGACAGGAAGCAACAAGTAGAACTGAAGCATCATGAAATCAAATCAGACACCAGCAGCTGTTTAATTCACTGGATTCCTCTTTCCCCCAGTAGTTTAGGCCATGCAACTGTCTCTTTCATCTAATTCCATGTTTCATAACTTAGTCTCAAGCTACAGTATTAAACAGGTACTATCTGACTTAGAACTTGAACACCATGGCGAGACTGAAAGAGTGTGTACATATGTTTTGGGTTTTTTTCAAGGGATATCAAAGCCATAAAACTCTATAAGCTATTTTATCTCACAATACTCATTTCTGTTAGTGATCTTCAGTCACATCTAGCAGACAAATACACACAATCATAGAATCATAGAATCACTACGGATTGGAAGGGACCTCGAAAGATCATCTAGTCCAATCCGCCTGCAACAGCAGGATCACCTAAACCAAGTCACACAGGAACCCGTCCAGTCGGGTCTTGAATATCTCCAGTGAGGGAGACTCCACAATCCCCCTGGGCAGCCTGTTCCAGTGCTCCGTCACCCTCACCGTGAAGAAGTTCCTTCTCAGGTTGATGTGGAACCTCCTGTGTTCCAGCTTACAACCATTGCCCCTTGTCCTACCACTACATGACACCTTGAACAGCCCAGTTCCATCCTCCTGACACCCACCCCTCAAATATTTATAGACACTAATTAGGTCACCCCTCAGTCTCCTCTTCTCCAAGCTAAAGAGACCCAGCTCCCTCAACCTCTCCTCATAACGGAGGTGCTCCACCTCTTTTATCATCTTTGTTGCCCTTCGCTGAACTCTCTCCAGAAGCTCCACATCCCTCTTGAACTGAACACAATATCTAAGCTAGTTGTAAACAAGCTGTTCGTGCAGCCATGAAAATCTGGAAACTAACTTTAAATACAAATTGATTTATACCTGTAACAGAATTTTTATTTGAAGCTTTTTCTAATTTCAGTTCTCCAGCTGAGAAAGGTTGTAACATAACATTAATGAACTCAACTTTTTGTGACACTACCTTCAGGAAAACCTTTATCTTCTGAAAAAAATAATCACTTGAGCTGTAGATGATCACCACTGAAAGATTTGTATTTGCTACTGTCTCTCAGTGTATTTAAGGATAAGCTGATAAGTTCTTACAGACAGAGTTTTAAAATGGAGTGTTAACCAGCCCCTAATGATAGCAGTATGAATGTAATACTGTTATGAGCTCATAAGATAAACAAATACATATTTGTGTAACTCAGTGCAATGAAAGCAAATTTTCTTCTGCTCTATAGAAAGAGTTCCTTATGTAGAGACGTGTTGCCTTACCTCTAGGTCACAGCTGTACTCTGTGCCATCCAGGAGCATCACTTTACACTGCACAGTTTTCGTTTTCTTTGGAGACTTCTGAGGAATGCTCTTTTTTACTTCAGATGTCTGTACTTCTTTTGTCTCCCTTTGTTCTTTTTCTTGTTTATCTTCCTTTTCCTCTGCAGCTTTCTCTGCTTCTGTTTCTTTACTATCTTTGGGAGGCTACATAAAATAGAGTTAAAAGATCTAAACTCGGGAAAGTGGATATTGTAAGCTTAGTCATTTTTTTAATAGGCTACTAATAAATAAAACATTAAGCTTTCATTGAAGTTATGCACACACTGGCAGCAATGTAACTAGTATATGCATAATGTCTTCCTTTGGGAACCTTTCTTGCTCTCAAACCACAGAAGATTTTTTTATTTTCTTCCCCCCCCACCCTGCCCTTTCCTTGAAGTAAGCAATTTTAATGTTTGGTTGGTTTTGGTTTGGGTTTTTCTTTCTATAACAGAAACAAAGTTAAAAAGAAGCTCCAGCAATTAAACACCTTGTTAGTTTTCTATACAAAAGTCAAGTTATACAGACTGACAGGACAGTTGAGGCTTGAAGACACCTCAAGAGATGATCTCGAGGGCATCCCTAGGGCCACTTGTATTCAGTTGGGGTATATTCACAGACTAAGCATCCACAATCTCTCTCGTCCACCTGTTCCAATCTATGACCCACCATTGCAGTAAATAAAATTTTTTGAAAAAATAACTTGAGATGGAATTTCATGGTTTAATTTGTGCCCATTGCCTTTTGTTCTTTAACCACATACCAGCTCCTTTCAGTCCATCTCTGCAGGTATTGATATACACAAGATTCTCCTTGATCCTTCTCTCCTCCAGGCTCAGCTGTGACAACTCTTGTTCCCTTCATCATGTGAAAGATTCTTTATGCCCTTAATCATCTTCAGCACCCCAGAATGAGGTCTGAGTGTTAAGAACTGACATGTAACTTAGAACATCCACACTGGAGCACAACAGAAGGTGGCATTTGGCTTGGAATTCAGCACCAACCTCCCAGCATGGATCAGTAAATGCAGTGACTATAATCATGGTTTCTAGGTAAATAACAAGAAAAATTGGAATTTTAAGGACTCTGCTAATCCATTTGTCGTGGCTAAGTCCCTAAGGAGGCATTCATGTGATCTAATGGCTTCAGAGGCAAAGCTGATTTAAGAAGCTTCTCCTCTTATCCCTGCTCATTTCTAACCACAATGACAGTTTAATGTTCCTTTGAACTATGCCAAAGCATGACAATACACTAAAATTAAACAACTAAAAACTGACTGGATTTTAAAAAAAAAAGTCTGCCACAGAGCAGGAACCTTTAAGACCAGCTACACTACTCATATCAGCTGAACCCAATTGAACTACACAAAAGGCCACAGAGTAGCTATCATTTTAGCCAATATGATCCTCACAAAGCTTTATACAAATTGCATAAATCATTAATCAGGCTCCTTGAAATGTCCTCCTTCCCACCCGTACCTGTGTTTTAGCACTGCCGACAGAGCGCTTTTCTTCGTCTGCTTTAGCACTTTGCTGATTTTCAGCTGCTGCTTCTTCTAAGCTCTTTTTTGGCTGAGCCACCCCCTCTGATGTCTGACATTCAGTTTCTTCAACCACCTGTTCTTCCCCCGTAGTCCTTTTCTTGGAGTCCTCTTTGGGTTCTGCCAAAGTGTATGATTTTTGTTTTTTAAGCCAAGGAGGAAGGAAACGAGAAATACCCTTGCTTTCAGAAGAAACTTTTTCCTTCTTCTGGTTGCTTGGACTACTTGGGCTAGTTGGGGCTGGGTTAGAGGAAGAAGTTTTAGCATCTTCAGATATTTCCCTGGACTTTTGATTTTCTGGAGACCCTGATGCTTCTTTAGGCTTGTTCTTGGCTTTGTCTGGTCCCAGCTGCTCAGAACCTTCCTTCACTTCAGTCTCTGAGCCAACTTCAGTTGTCATTGTCACGACTTACACTAAAAGAAGCAACAATAAAAACAGTTTTGTTATGTAGCATCACTACTTTTCCCAACTCCTATATTATATTATAATCTACAAAAGTTTCTAAATTAAACTTCCTGGGGTTAAACAAAGACTTATTTCCAAATTCTTACCTCACAAGTAAAACCAATAAACTAAAACTTAGCGCTCTTGCAGATGGAGATTTGCAAACGTAACTACTCTAGAGAGACAGAGATACTCATAGTTTCCTTCTAAGTAATAAAAACTAAAGCATGTGTGCTTGCTTTATTATAAGCTACTCCCAAGACTATCAGCCAAGATTATTTCATTAGTAACTTTAGGGTTTTTTGTACTGGGCTCCTTGGTTAATCTAGAAGCTCAAAGTTCCTAACAGCATCTACTTTCCCGAGTTAAACTGGTAGAGAACCTCCTTACTACTCAGTGATGCTTATTCATATAATTTAGATTATATGAATAGATTATAATTTCAGGATTTAGAAATACTTTCTCTATAAAACAAGACAGTTGATTTAGGCAGGTTTCCATTTGAATGGGGTGTTGCGATTAAGGAATTTGCTAGTTCAAGCCACACATCAGTGTGTCAGTTTTAAAGCTGCTACTAGTCAAATTACAGTTTGCCATCACCTCTGCATCTTACACAGAATTTCTCCTGCTCTTCCCTAATAGTAGGTTGTCAATCTTGAATACTATAAAAATGTATGAGCTCTGAAAATTATATAAAACACAAAAAGCAAGAAAAAAAATCCAAACTTCTCTGTTCAGACAACAGCAATCAACTCTGATTAATAAAGTTAAATTGGAGATTTATTATTAAAAAAAGATACTGATTTTTTGCTTGTGTGTCTCAAAGCAAGAACCCATTTCTTCACAGAAAGCTAAAATAAATAAATTTAAGAACAAATCTTCAAAAGAAGTTACAGGAAGAAAACAAATCACTATTTCCTGATTTACATTTTGAAAAATGCAGAAATGCATGAAATACGTGTACACACTAACCAAAATTCACTCTATACTACTCTAAGATCATGTTCTGCTTATACAGTTAATAGGAGGCAGCTCCAGAAAATTCCTTTGAACTAAGCAAAATAAATCGCTCTGTAAACACGTTCCTATGATACTGTCCTAACAATTCAAGGAACTGAGGATACCAAGTTAACGCATCTTAATTGATTAAATTTAGACAGGGTAGCAGTGGGTGGTACCAACTTGCTCAGCATGAAACAAGAAACCTTCTGCATCTCCAAGTGTCCATATTTTCATCAAAGTGATAGTTAAAAGGAGAACCTAGCTTTATACTACAGAAGCAAGAGAAACTGGTTACAGCCCCTGTCTGAATAGGTTTGCCCATGTTCATTTAATGCATTCACTGGACAGCCACAGCAGGAGGCTATTTCTTTCATGAGCTCAATTTCCCATAAGCTTGTAACTTCTGTGATTTTCCAAGGGGAAAAGAAAAAGATTAAAGAGAAAAATAAACCTACAAAACAAACCACGCCTGGGGGTTTCTTTATCCCCCCTAGTAGCCTCTGAATGAGCTGTTACAAGATAGATGGACAAGAGCACTGACCAAGAGCATAAAGTATAGTCTTCCCAAAATGTTTACCTTCTCTACCACCAGCTTGACATTTTTCTAGTTTCATTTTGGCAGAGGAATTCTGAGAGAAGGAAAAAATTCAGTCCTACCTGCCCTTCCCTTCATTCTCTTGTGCTCACTATTTCAATGCTGTCTCTCTGATCCTCCAGTTTTGTAGCTGACAAGAAAAAACAGAGGTACTAGGGGACAAATCAGAGTTCTGCAATCAGCCTGCTATTGCAGGTCATAAGGTCTCTGACTTCACTACAGTCAAGATTATCTGATTCTCTCCTGCACTGACAGGGAAGACCTGGCAGGATCCAACCCAGCCCTGTGCCTGAACAATGAACAATGTGTCAGAAATAAAACAAATGAAAAGCCAAAAGCTTTTGTCTCAGAAGTGAGACTGGAAGGAAATAAACCAATTTAGTCTGAAAAGTTACAATTCTGAACTTTAACTGAATCTTTTTTTCCCCTCCTGTCTGTAAAGTAAACTCTTAATTGCTCTCAGTACATCATATAGGCACACTACATATTCTAGCTCCTTTAATTTTTCAAACTCTAAAAGAGCTTAAGGTTCTCCTTATCTCACCTTTTTCATATTGCAAGATAACATTTCTAATTTCAAAATTAAATATGGATTTAAAGATAGCGACAGTAAGAATCTTGCAGCCAGAGTGGACAATAGAGCAGGAACACTGTAAGGAGTGCTCAAACAGAAGGATTTGGCACTTGGCATTAAATCTACAGATATTAAAATACTAGAGAGAACACCTGCAGCTTTTGTAATACCTCTGAAAACTTTGCTCACACTGACTGAACATCTACCCAAACTACAAGGACCAAGGTGAGGGTGGGAGAGGAAAGAGTACTGGAAACAGATTTCTCTTCCAAACTTATGAGATTGTTTGTTAAAACTTCTATGGGGAGCATATATCTTACCCTAATCATAACCCTACCAAGTTCCCCAAGAAAGGGTGCTGGCCAGGAAGCAACTGGAGAGAACAGCAATTCTCTACCCTCTTCATTCATCCGTTCCTCTCCCTTTTCATTCCACCAAGGAGAAACTAATGTTGGACAAGGCTTCCACCTGAAAATGGGGCACAGCACTATGTTCTTTCTCCTTAACAGGTTTTCCTCACAAACACACACATACGCCAGTTGGCTGACAGTTTCCTCCAGCTCTTACTAACCCCTGAAGAGTATGATCAGAAGGATTCCTACTCTGCAGAAAACCAGAAACAGAATATATATCAAGTATAAGATTCAGTTCGTAAAAAAAGAGAAGGAAAAAGATTGGCTCAAAGATCACAGCTGAGCATCCTGAACAGTTGCAGACATCAAACGAAGCCCACAGAAAGCTTCTTTTCACTACACTCTATAATCTGCATCTTCATTCACTCTTTCCATTACAGTATTTCTTATTCATCAGCACAGATGAACAAATACAACCCTTCTTCCATGTAATTCTGGATTTTACTCCTTTTCTGAGTATATAAAAGCATGAAAAGGCAGCTCTAAGGTTCATTTTATCAGCTTTGACAGTGATTTGAAGCCCAGAGGACATTTCACAGCTAGTGAGGACAGGTCACTTCTGAACAACATGCTTGCAGATTTCAATACACAAACTGATTGACATAAAGCCATAAAGTAGTAAAATCCTACTGAAACAGTCATTCAAATGAAGAGACAAAGCAACAAGTAAATCCATTCACCTTTTAGTCATTACTTAGGGAGATTACTGCAACTGCAAAGATACGGAGCTCTCCAAATGCAAAAGAATAAATTGACCAATAAAGCTTTAAATTTTGAGATCCTTAAAATGTCCCTAAAACTGGCTTAATTACCTTAATCCATAGCATTGACATTGAGTAGCTTCCTATACAACACTGACCTGTGGTCAAAGACCAACTCAAAAAAGCCCCAGCTCTCCCATAGGAACTTGCATCATACTTAGTACATACACAGGACTAGTATATACATGCAAACAGGCTTTACTGAAGCTCAGCATTCCTGAAAATAAACACCTCAAAAATCAACAGTTCAGCAAAATTCAAAACATCTTTAAACAAGTTAAACAGAGAACCCACAGGAAAACCTGGTTTGGGCGTGTGAAATCTCATCACGTATCATCAAACAATTAAGATCTTCTCTAGTAATTGTTCTTAAACCCGAACCCTTACACCCTGAATGCGATGAGAAGGGCTGTTGCAGTTTGCCCCTTCCCTGCTGAGCTGTGCACAGAAAAATCAGGTTTAACTACAGAGGCTGGAGAGACAGACTGCAGACTGCTGTTCTGTGGGACTCAGCAGCAGACACAGGGCAGAAGTCTGCCAGAATCCATTGGTTTCTCACACTGTGACTGGACCACCAGAGCTGAGGCCTGACCTGATCTCATGCTGTCACAGATCTCTGCAGGCTTGTTAGGTGATCACAATGATCAACGACTACCAAGAACAATCCTCTACCACACATATAGCTAAAAAACCCTCCAGAATTCATTTGAAAAGCTGTGCTATGATTCAGACATGTGTCGTTGTATTTGTCATTGCCATCTCCTAATAAAATCTTTATTCCAAACAAGAGTCAACTAAAAAGTATCCTTTCGCCTTATGATTCTTCCCTGCTGGAAGCTCATGTGCAGGAGACAAAGATGAGGAACTGCTGCTGCTGGTCTATACATCCGTCAGCAGATGGTGCCATAATAGTTCTGAAAATCAGGAATCATAGAATCATAAGGGATCTTGAAAGATCATCCAGTCCAATCCCCCTGCTACAGCAGGATCACCTAGACCAAGTCATACAGTCAGTCTGGGTTAGAAGGGACCACAGGATCATCCAGTTCCAACTCCCTTGCCTTGGGCAGGGACACCCCACCCTAGATCAGGCTGGCCAGAGCTGAATCCAGCCCAGCCTTAAACACCTCCAGGGATGGGGCCCCAACCACCTCCCTGGGCAACCCATTCCAGGCTTTCACCACTCTCACAGTGAAGAACTTCCTCCTCACATCCACTCTAAATCTACCCATCTCCAGCTTTGCTCCATTCCCCCTAGTCCTGTCGCTACCCGACATCCTAAAAAGTCCCTCTCCAGCTTTTTTGTAGGCCCCCTTCAGATACTGGAAAGCCACAATAAGGTCACCTGGGAGACTCCTCTTCTCCAGACTGAACAGCCCCAACTCTCTCAGTCTGGCCTCATACGAGAGGTGCTCCGGCCCTCTGATCCTCAAACTTCAAAGCTCAAACTTTAATCATTATACCAATTTCCAGTGTAATTATGACAAATAATTGAAGATTTCATATTAAGGATGAGCACAACACATTCAAATAAATATAACCCAGGGCCAGATCATTAATTGCTACTCCTTTTAAGGTTCACAACCTTTGTCAGCATACAAGTTCCTCCCAAATCTTGTGTTCAAGCAGCAGAAAACCCCCTATTTATTCCTCCCCACTTCAGTGCTCCCACCTTTTCATACAGCACCTGCTGCAATGTGTTTTGTCTCTATTTTGCCTGCTAAATAATGTGGTTACTACACTCTTCATATTATTTAAGCAGATTAATTTTAAAAGATAATTCCGATTTGAAGGGAAATTACAGAATGGAGAGATAATAGTATGAGACATGAAAACAAGTGACAGTTCTTTCAATGCTGTTTTTTTAAGATTAGTCAGCAGCCTAAAAATGCACAATAGAACATAGAAAGTAATATTAGGAAGCACTATTTCACAAACTGTATGAAATGCATTGAGAACTATCAGCCATGTAACAACATCCATACAACTGGTAAATAAAGCACATAATAAAAACCCCCAACACTTTCAACAAAATCAGAACACAAATACCTTTCAAGCACTACATGTAACCAAGCTGCGATACCAACAGCGAAATTTCTTTGAGGTTACCTTTAAGAAAAATATACATCCTGCATCTCTCAGTGCTGTCTATATCATAATCAAGTCGTAACAGGAATCTGCTTTTTCTGTATTTCCAATCTCCAAATACTCGATTTAACAAGGCAAAAATAAATATCAAATAGAAACTCAATTTGAATCAAGAAATCTTGAGTAAATAAGAGTTTTGTGCTGTTCTGTCGTGCTGAAAAATGTTGTCAGCTGGTGAGAATCCAACAGTCATTTTTGTAAAACTGTAGTGAACAAGCATGACCCCACCCTGACACTGCTGGAAAAGGACACACACAGTGGAAAAACTGGGTTTTAGTTTCAAATTCATCACAGCAGCCAGAAAATGAGCATGGGTCAAGAGACAGCTCTATTTTCCTGTTATCTGTCCAACAAACCAAGAACAAAACAGCTTGAGAAAAATCTCTGCCCTCCATCAGAGGAAAAAATCTCTGACCTTTAAAAATAAACAGAGCAAGTTTACAGTGGGGTTGAGTGTTCACATTAAACCCTCCCAATAACCACAGCGTTAGCGATCGAAACCAGCAGTGAGCATCCGTTTGGTCCAAGCAGTATTGTCCCTCCAACCTCCATTCCCTTCTCTCCTCAGCAAATTGCTGTTAACAGTGCCACAAGTCCACTGAAGAATCATCTTTTTCCAATACTTATTGGAGAAATTAGGGTGTGTGTAAATCTATTTAGCTTCTGTAAATGACTTAAACCTGTTCTGATTTGGAGATGATTGATTTCTAGATACCACCACACTTTTCATTTCTCATTCTTTCTATTTACAATTAAAACCTGTTTCTGTTTATACTTTCAACATTAGGATTGCTCTTGCACAGATTATGCTTCCAAGGCACTTGAAAATAACAGTTAATCAAAGCACTTCCCAGCTCCCACTGAAAAATCACATATCAGTGCGCAAGAATTATTTTTTTACTGCAAACTGAGAGGTCCCAGTGTAATAAAGCTCCTCTGCAAGCTCAAATCCCAGATGTTCGTCATTGCTTTGACAAGTATGTGTTTCCTCTCTAGTGGAAGTCATACAGAGAATTATTACAGCCTCTCATGTTTAGGAAATGTAGCATGGAGAAGAGGGAAACAACTACAAAACTAGAATTCAAGGTCAGGAAGAGGAAACAAGAAGCATCTAACCTGTGGCACTGGTGGAGCACTAGTGACAGATACCTACCAGCAGAACATATTTGCAAGTAATCATCATAAGGCTCCATGCCATATAGACATAGACATTACTGGCATGTAATAATACTGCTTGACGTTTGCACATTACTGAGGGAAATCAAACTTGGAAGAAGTGGCATTAGAAAAAAATTATTTTATAGAGGTGGAAGGTGTAGAATCTTCTTCAGCTACCATTTTGGTGCTTTCTAATGTCAGTTTTTCTGAATCAGGATTCAAGCTAAAATACAAAACCTGATATGTTATTGGCACCTTACTGATAATGAATTCAGGCTCAAACTCTTGTTTAAATCATAGAATCATTTGGGTTGAAAAAGACCTTTAAGATAATTGAGTCCAAACCATTAACTCAACTGCCCAAGGCCATTGCTAAACCATGTCCCTAAACTCCAGATCTACACAACTTTTAAACATGTCCAGAGATGGTGATTCAACCCCCTCCTTGAGCAGCCTGATCTACGAAGTTTTTCCTCATGTCCAGCCTAAACTTCCCCTGGTGCAACTTGAAGCCATTTCCTCTTGTCCTACCACTTGTTACTTGTGAGAAGACACCAACCCCTGCCTCTCTACATCCTCCTTTTAGGTAGCTTTTTGTAGATTCATAGAATATCAGGTTGGAAAAGACCTCAAGGATCATCTAGTCCAATCTGTCAAGCTTAAAATAGTTTAAATTAGTTGTCCCAGCAGCCTGTCAAGCTGGGTCTTAAAACTGTCCAACGTAGGGCAATCAACCACATCCCTTGGAAGACTATTTCAATGTTTAATTGTTCTAATGGTGAAGGATTTTCTTCTCACTTCTCGCCCCAGAGTAACTTATATCCATTACCACTTGTCTTTTCCATATGATTCCTTGTAAAAGGGGAGTCATCATCTTCTTGGAAGCTACCCTTTAGGTACTGCTAGTTGTAGACACCAACAAGGTCTCCTCATCAATATCCTCGTCAGACTAATCAGCTGTAGCTCTTCCAGCCACTCCTCATAAGGCTTGTTCTCCAGATCAGGGTCACTGGTCATGGCATCCTTGGTCATTAGTCTTTACCAAACTTAATCCAAATCCCAACTAAATGCTATGTTTTTTGATCACAGAACCATAGAATGGCTAGGGCCGGAAGGGACCTTAAAGATTATCTAGTTCCAACCCCTCTACATAGGCAGGGACACCTTCACTAGATCAGGTTACTCAGGGTCCCATCCAACCTGGCCTTCAACACTTCCAGGGATGGGGCAGCCACAACCTCCTTGGGCAACCTGTTCCAGTGCCTCAGTACCCTCACAGGAAATAATGGTTTCCGAATGTCCAACCTAAATCTCCCCTCTTAAAGTTTGTAACCATTTGCCCTTGTCCGCTCACTATGCACTTGTGTAAAAAGCCCTACACCAGACTTCTTGCAGGTCCCCTTCAGATATTGGAAAGCCGCTAGAAGGTCACCTCAGGGCTTCTTTTTCTCCAGGCTGAACAACTCTAATTTGCTCAGCCTATCGTCATAGGAGAGGAGCTCCAGCCCTCTGATCATTTTAGTTGCTCTACTCTGCACACATTCCAGGAGCTGAGAAAGGGTTTCTGGATTTCAAGAGGTAAGTTTCAGCTGTCTGTGCTGCCACCAGTATGTGAATCAACAACTGAAGGACCTACACAGATTTGACACTAACCCGTGCTATACAATTAATAGTCTATTTTATAAAAATACAAAAATAAATCAATGACAACTGTTTAAAGCACATGACAATTCACAACTGCAGCCAGCAACCCTACATTCCCCAAACATCAAAGGTCGGCTACGCGAGGTGCCTCGTGCTGGTGGTGTCTTTTTTATGTTTTCAGCTGGCACAAGCTCACTGAGGCTTTCATGTGCTGCTGGTACAGAAGTATTCCCTTGAAACAACAGAACCAATCTGCTCAGTGCGGTTCACTCCACCTCTGAATAATGTTAATGTTCCTCAAAATGATATAAGTAAAGCAGACACACTGCAAACATTTTCCTACATAGTGACATACGTAACTAAGTATTGAAACTACAGATAGAGCTGCTCCTCAGGAAAGTTCAGAGCTGCTGTTCCTGGGGGAGCAGAGTGTTGCCAATCCTAAGCAACAAAAAAGCAGAAACAGAGAGATGCCTCTTAGCTGAGCAAATAAAATTGGCAGACAAAACTCAATGGCTCCCATAGGCTCTTCTGAATGCTGCTATTTGATTAGCAGGGGAAAGTAACAGCAGCTTGCTAAAAGTTTCCTGCTTTTCGTCACAATGGCTTCACTGCAAACAGCATTTTGACCACAGCAACATCTCTGAGACAGACAAAGCAAAGTGATGTCCTAGAAGTCAGAAACAAATCTGATTATATCAAGGGACAGGGGAATTTTACACTAATAATGCTGGGTTTGTGCCTGGACTTCAGCACTCAATGTGTTTGTTAGTCATGTAAGTGCTTTAGCTGCTTTGTGCTTTCTGGAAAGCCATTCCCAGCATGGAAGATTGTAATATAAAACAGATAACAGGATACACATGAAAGTCTCAAGGGAATAACAATTTAAACAAAGTTTTCTTTGGAGAGTTCAGGAAAAACAACAGATAAGAAAGATTTGAAAGAATAATTCATTTGCGAACAACAAGAAGGTGGTGTCTAGAGGACAGTTCTCAATACTCTCCAAGGGGGAAAAACAAAAGACTAACTTGCCAAGCAATGACATTCCCATATAAATACACATCCCAAGCTGCAGTTTACCAAAGCAGACTCACCCATTGCAGAAAAACCTTTTAATGACTACATACGGACGGGGATGTGTGTAATTAAAGTTCTCAAGCCAAGTCAAGTCGAGATATTTTAGTCTGCCTTCTTGGGCCACGTTTTTGCTTTATGTTCCATACCTCAAGAGAAGTTTTAGAGCTATGAAACACTTGACCGCACTTTAAGTTTCATTATGTAAACACAGAGCACAACATTACAAACGCCACACCAAAGAGACACATTTGTTGGAATGAAACTCCCAATCTCCCCTAGTTTGGGGGTTCCCTTGCTTTCAGTTTAGGTACTGAGTGAACAAATGTTTGAAAGGTTATGCTTATATGGAAGACTAAAATTACCACCATCCTATCTATCTGAATTTTCCTTAACTCTGAAGCACCTTGAAACACAAAATACTTAGAAAATGGGAGAAATACAGCCATATGATAGACGTGAGTTTGGGGAAACAGCACAAACCACATGCAAATTAATGTTCAATAAATTCAGTCATAAGTGTGGATACAGAAACAAAGTAAGAGGGAAAGGCCAACGTTACAGCTCAATTCCCTCTTCCTTATAAAGAAAATAAATCAGAAAAAACAGACAACAACAAAAGGAAGTAACAACACCAACAGTGAAAAAGTAAGAATTAAAAACAGGATGGGGCGCGGGAAGGAACAAAAGAAAGTAAAGACACTACTAGTGAAAAAAGAAATAATTAAAAACATAGTGGGGGAGGGAAGGAAAAAACAGGAAACAGAAGCTGAAGACAAAACAGGAAAAAAGGTCATGATGTGTGTAATAACCAAAAATCTGCAGTGAGGCTCGACTGGGGGGCAGGGTGGGAAGATACCAGAATCCCAGTATGGGCTAAATTGCAGTTGAGAAACTACTGGACAGACCACAATATCTTTAAGTGCTGGTCCTTCAGATGAAGGTCCTTCAAATGCTTCTCCTTCTGAAGGAGATCAGCAACTATCATTTTACCTGCACACACAAAATCCTGCCTAGTAAAGTCATTTAACCATGAAAAGAAATGCAAAAAAAGGACAAACATACACCTAAGGGATTGGGAAAAATTAACCCCCTTCAATCTGCTGCCCTTACAGCATACTGCTGCCACAGAACACCCTTTCATGAGCTTCATATACCTCTCCTGTACAATCAAATGCTCAACAAGAGTCTTCCAAAGATTTTTGCAGTAGCTTCTTCATTTTTGTACATTAATTTCATGGCAGGTCTCAAAACCTGCTCCTCTGTGGGAAAATGTGAATGCAGAGCTCTTCCTTTGCACTTGCAATTAGTTATGTACTTATTTTTAAGCAGTAAAAGCTTGGTGTGGGTTTTCTTAAAGGTCACTTCTAACCAAACCAATTCTTTGATTCTGTCCCATGGATTAAGTGAAGATTGTACTTCCTGGAAAATACAGGTCACCGTATCCCCAAATCAGAACTGATTTTTATTTTCAGGCACGTCTGTGACTGCTTCCATTCCATGTAATAACCAGATATGCAGCACAATATTTCAACAATTTAACTACATTATACCTAGTACAGTTCTTGGTTTTAAAACATCATTAATTATACTCTGTTTACTTTCTGCTGAAGAATTCAGAGATCAAAACTTGTCTTTAGATATTTTAGACAGAAAAGTTTTGGTTTAGTTGTAACATTGACTAATCTATACAAATATTTGAGCAAAAAAATAATTTTACAGATAAATACAAGTAGCACATGACACACAAGAGACACTCACTAGATCTGTCTCTCATACTGATAGAAAGTACTTCTAGATGTTCCATGCCAGGAGGCAATGTTATGGTTTTTGGAGTTTGTTTTTCCTAGTTGAAACTCAGAGGTCACATAGCTCCAAAGATACAAAAAGGGTGACAGTCCACAGGACTTTTTCTTTAGTTTTGCTTACCCAATAGAAATTTTGAATTTTGATTTGTCCTAATTTCTCTTTTCTATCCAGATTTTTAAAATCTGTTTGTATTATAAGATCATCCAGACTGGCACAAAAACTGTGTTTCATGTATGGACTGTCAGTACTGGGTTAAGTGGGAGTAACAAAACTTACAGAAAAAGGTTACGAAATGGGCTTTTTTTGTCTTTAAAATTATAACTCTTATTCCCAGCTCAGTTTCCACCAAAATAACTACTCTGCAAACTAAAATTTTTCTCCTCAAGCAATATAGTATTTTGCTGTTGAACTGTGTCAGCTAATTCATGTTTGTGTGACATCACTGAAAATCTGGGGTCAAATTCAAGTCTAGAGGAGAGAGGCACCACTACCTGTACTTCCAATCTTACCAAATTAGCGTTCACCACAGTCATGTACAAGTGAACCAAATTCTCATCTGACTCGGGTAAAGAATGCTGTGGTGGTAGATTTATTTTATGAGGTACTGATGTCCTCATTAATCACCGAGACCATATTCACACAAAAACAGTTCAATACTTGAAGCAAAATGAGCGTGCAGACTTTTGCTCCCACCCTGCAAAGAAAGATTGTGGCATTTCTCATGCATTTTTTTTACACCAATTAAAACAATGTTTCATTGTTTTTAACAAAGCAGAATTGATTTTAGACTGCACATATCTCCAAAATATATTGCAACACTTGAAATTAACATAAACTTACTGGGAAAAGGCATCCCTTTTGAGTTAGACAGAGAGGTTATCAATTGTGCTTGGTGTGACTTCCAAATTAGCGTTTCCAGTCNGAACTGAGGAGCCCAGAAAAAAGACAACTTCTCAGTCCACAAAGGTTATATAAACCAAAATATTGTACTATACTTCACATAAAATGTAAAGTATGCTTAGCTACACAAAAATATTTCACGTAAGTTGAGAGGTAATAGAAGCCCCATCTCTGGAGACATTCCAGGTCAGGTTGGACTGGGCTCTGAGCAACCCAATCCAAATGAAGATATCCCTGGCTCACAGTGAGAGGTTGAACTACATGATCTTTAAAAGATCCTCCTCATCCATGATTCTCAAAGTTATTTATATAGTCCTTATTCTGAACGCTTGTGCTACTCCATGCTAAAATGCACAGATAAACCTTTGAAATACATATATAAGCTACATGCTATAAGGAGGCAGCTTTATATGGTGGAAAAAAAGAATGATGTTGGTACACAATGTTCCATAATCTCATAAATGAAAAACAGACTCCTTAAAATTCCCAAAACATAGTAACAAGGCTGCTTTAAGCTATGATGTGGCTTCACCATTTGTAACACACACACACACATACCCCCCTTCTCCCTTTCTGTTAGTTTTGCATACAACCATCTCGTCCATCCTCTTTTCTTCTCCCTCCCCTCTTGTACATTCAGTTAATCTTATTAGCTTTTTTTAGCATCTTCCTGATTATCAATTAAGTCTTATGCCTTCCACTCTTAATTCCATCACCATTGCTAGAAAGCCAGAGTGCTAGTGTCAAAAACCTGGCTTATAGCCAGTTTAGCACCTCACCTGAGCAGCAGCCACTTAAGCAATTGCTTTCAAATCATACGGGTAGAACGAGCACAATAAGCTGTTGGCAAAGTTACATGAATGCCTTTCTCTGACAAATATTGAAATACATATTATCACAATAAAAAATAGAATTAAAATGTAAAACTTAAAAGATATTCAGCAAATCACAAATTATGCCACAGGCAAATATATTATAAGAATGAAACGTCTTCAAAACCAGAGAACACATCTCTGTAGCTTATTTTTTACTGGGGATTTTTCCACCTAAAGCAACTGGAAATCAGTACAGCAAATATATCAGATATGTCCTAGAAGGCTAAAACAAGGGGAATTCAGTTCTTCCTCCTCTGTACATCACAGCATATGTTCCAGTGAGTCTTCTCACCATTCTCAACAACAGGGAGCCATTAGAATCACCTTAAAAAACAAAGCAATAATTAAATGTGAGAATGGTACAAAATCAGATTTTTCTGTTCTAACCTTATCCTGAAAAGCATGGACTGGTTATGCTCTTGATCCATAGAGCGTACGAAGCCCTCCGCATTCCCCAGCTGAAGAGCTGATGGGAATCAAAAACCAACACCAGAGCTCCTTCGTTGTTAATCTCTTCCAGAGCAGCCCCTGATTAATGGAGATGACAGTGGAAGGCCTCAATACTTCTGAAAGAAGTTGCCTGACAGAAAAAAAAACAAGTCTATCTAGAAGAAAAGGATTGTATGCTCTGTTGACGTTGCCAGTGACCTCCTTTAAACTGTCGTGGCCGGGATGAATAGCCTAAATCACCAATCCATTTTATGACTGCTCAATCTGAGCCAGGGTTTAAGCAGTGTGCTGTGCCGCACAGGCTACGTTAATCTGCCCACAAGATACGCAGAGAGCTGCAATCTGCTCAGGGACAGCAAAGAATATTCTTCATTTTTGCTCCAAACCAAGGACTGCCTTAACTTAAGCAATGAAAAATACAGTTCAAAGGAGGATTAGAAAAGTTTCAGGAAAAATTTATTTCCTTCATTAATTAGCTCTGAGTGGGTTTTGCTGTTTACAGACCTCACTTAGTTTTGACCATGACACTACCTTAAGAACCGGCTCTAATTAATCCTTAGTATATCCTTTAGTAAATGAAAATAAACCCAGCAGGAACCAAAATCAATTATCAAAAGAAAAAAAGTAACTGTTAGAGGGAGAGATACCATTTATCTTTCACTAAGTCTTGCAGAAAAAGAAAAGAAACTGAAGCCTCTTGGTAGCTCAGCAATATTTCTTCTACTTAGTGTTTAATCCCTTCAGGAAACACAGCAAGTGTAAGAGGAATGCAAACAAGTTTTAAGAAGCTGCATTGGAGTGAGCACTTTCTTGAGAGTGATCCAAGAAAAGCCCTTAATCCTTAAAAATAAAGTTGATGGGAAAAAGCCAATATTTATAAATGCTGTTTAGGAAAAAAAAAATGGAAATTTTGCAAAGAAAGTGCTCTGTTTGTATTGCTGTGGCCTTGAAAATTCTTTTAGGATGCTTTCGTCACAGGTGCTCAAACACATCTGATAGTTTGTTTTAAAACATTAAAAACCTCAAGTTCATTAATAACCATCAGACTCCGTGAAGCCACATTATAAAAGTGTTCCAAGTTGACTTTTGTGACATCTGTGATGCTCCTCTGAAGTATTCAGCCTGCTCTTTTAGGAATGGAGTTTTATCTGAAAAGGACAACCAGAAACTATAATTCTATGTATGATCAAGCAATCAAAACCCCTCAATGTTAGGATGCCAACTTTGAGCGCTCTTCTAAACGGAGCTAGAACCAACTACTTGGACTCAAACTGAATTTACTGCTGCATTTCTTAACTAGAACAAACGTTGAGATATTTTACATATGCTACTTTTAGCATCAGTTAGTCAGTATATATAATACAGACTACATCTGTAGTCAGTATTCATTGATGAAATTCATCCATGAAGGGATGAAAAACGTACAGCTAAGGTCAGCATAGCTTGGGAAGGGCTTTATCTGTCAGGCTGTACAAATTTAAAGATAGTTTTACCCTAAAAGAATACTTTTCCCATTTTCAATATAAAACTGTGTGCATATAGCTTCACATAAATGTTTTGATTCTTTGTTCTCAATAAGCATTAACTTCTGCTCAGCAATTGTTTACATGGATTTATTTCTGTAGGATGTGATGCTAATACTACATTTAGCAGTGCTGCTGTGACAAACAAAAAATTATCCACACATTCAAGTTATTACTTACCGTCACATACAATTATCTTTATTTTATCTTATGTCTAAAGTTAGATAGGACCCATAAGGATCACAGACTGCAACTCCTTGCAGCACTCCTTAAAACTAAACCAGTGTTTTAATGTCTAGTCACTTAAAAGTACCCAGACAAAGTGCATCAGTAACTAACATTAAAGGAAGTTTATCACGGAAGAACTGTAAAACTCAGATACCACCCATTACATTTTGGGTCTGGTAAACCCAGTTGCAGCATTTTTGGTATTTCAGCCAATTCACTTAGCTACATCAATAGCATCTGCATCACATTTTTGGCTGTAAAATAAGCGCATCTGAAAAACATCCAAAAATAGTGAAGACTTGGCCACTACAAAGAAGCTCCATCAGACTTCTTTCCTCTTACACAACTATACTTTTTAACCTTGTGAAATTACAAGTATGTGATCAGAAAACAGGCAGCAAGACCAACACGCATACTTGAGGTGGTGGATATACTCTTAATGGGCAAGATGCTACAAACTAGAGGAAGCTAAGCTCACATTATATTCATTTGTTTGTGGTAACACAGAAGCTACAACAGCTTTGTGTCCCCATCACTGGATGAGGAAATCTGAACTATATGACACTACAGTAGAAGGAAACTGAACAATTTACTTGAGAAACTCTGATTGTAAAAACAAATAGGTATACATTTCTGGACTAACTATATTTAATGAGGGCTTTTATCATACATAAAATTCATAAGATTTTGAGGCCACTTTCCCTAAGAAGTAGCAAGACAAACAAAGCAAACCAACCTTTTGATGGCACTTGCAAAGGTCTTGAAACAGGTGATGTGTTTACTTTCAATTCTTGATAACCCCAGGGACCTATTAGGAGTCTTTAATAGCCAACAGTTCAAATATCTTAACACTCACCAAAACTGAAAATGGTACTTAGTCGACTTAGGTGGCTCTCACAGGGCTCAGCATCTGCTTTATGCACCACTTTGCTCTTTTCAAGTAGCCTCACAGAAACGCAATGTACTTTCTCTGCTGCTCTGAACAGACAACACTCTTTGTAACCACTCAAAGAATGTGTTCTGCAATCTACCATAATTTAATCACCATCAGTCAAAACAGCCCATTGTGAAAAATAATCCACTCATTTATTTTATCATCAGTGCACTCAAGCATGGTCAATTTATGAGCGGTGGAGTCACATGTAGCAGCCACGAGAGATCCATTACAGAGCTGCTGGAAAGTTTGTGAGCGAACTGACAAACAAGTTCCTTTCCTCTCATCATCTGTACACGAAGCCTGGAAATCTCACCGTCTTTCAGATGGTTTTGCTCAGGAGAAACAAAAGGAAAGTCTTCAAGTGATAGTTCTAGTATTTACTTCAACACCTGCTCACATAGACAGTAGCATGATTGCAACTTCAAATTTAAATATTACTTTAAAATAATAATATGCCACTCAAAACAGGTGTTCATGGAAGAAAATGTCACCCTAATACCATGACAGCAGCTCACTGCTATACACAGCAGAGCTCGTGTTGCTGAGAGACCAGAGGCACAGCTGCCACTGCAAGTGTAGGAGTTGATAGGAGCTGCAGAAGTCACATTAAGGCTTAAGGGCTATAGGGGCTGTACAACAAACCCGGAGCTGCGAAATAGCAGGCAAAGCCATAAAATTGCCAGCGTTCAATGAGCCCCATGCAGTCACAGTAATCAAGTGATGCAAGTCGTAACAGTTGTAGCTAAGAAATAGCACTATGAGATCCAGACATTACCAAGCTAAGAATTTTCCTTATGTATTAATAGTTGCTTATAGACTAAGAAGTTCCACAGAAGCTAAGCACACAAGAAACAGGCACAGCCTTTTTTTAAGAACATGTGCTCACTTACTATAATCTTATCTCTCGACCAGGCAATCATTTATCAGAAAATAACCTACGAGATATTAAGTATTTATTATAATAGAAATTTGTACTAATTGCTGGAACTGAAGGGTTGAAAGAAAACTAGTGACTCACTGAGTCCTGTCTTTTCACATGCCACATATGGAACAACTTGCACAACACCTTGTTCCTTGAGGTTCTCTCATCTTTCATTTTAATTACATCATCTTTTTAAAATCAGTAATAAAAAACCCCCACATTTACTATTTGCTCTCCAACTATATTGTGTCAGCCTGACTGGGAAGAAGTTCATTCTCATATGTATATGGAAACTCTAGTGTTCCAGCTTACACCCACTGCCCCTCGTCCTATCACTAGATGACATTGAGAAGAGCCTGGCTCCATCCTCCTGACACCCACCCTTCAAATATTTATAGACATTAATGAGGTCACCCCTCAGTATCCTCCAAGCTAAACAGACCCAGTTCCCTCAGCCTCTCCTCATAAGGGAGGTGCTCCACTTCCTTCATCATCCTTGTTGCTCTGTGCAAGACTCCCTCCAGCAACCCCATGTTTTTCTTGAACTGAGGGGCCCAGAACTGGACAGGATACACCAGATGTGGTCTCACTAGGGCAGAGTACAGGGGGAGAGGAACCTTTCTCAATCTGCTAACCATCCCACTTGTGATCCACCCAAGGATGCTGTTGGCCTTCTTGGCCACAAGAAAACACTGTTGGCTCATGGCCATCCTTGCTGACAGTGCACCCTAACCCCTCATCCAAGTCATTAATGAATAGATTAAACAGGACTGGTCCCAGCACCAACCCATGGGGCACTCCACTAGATACAGGCCTCCAACCAGACTCTGTCCCATTCACCACCACTCTCTGGCTTCTGTCCTTGAGCCAGTTCACGATCCACCTCACTACCCCATCACCTAGACCATACTGCCTCAGTTTGGCTGCGAGGATGCTGTGTGAGACTGTGACAAGACAGACCACATCCACTGCTCTGCCATCATCTATCCACTTGGTTATGCCCTCATAAAAGGCTATCAGGTTGGTCAAGCATGACTTTCCCTTTGTAAAGCCATGCTGACTGTCNTCTAGGTTTAGCTTTACCTGCAATGTATTTGAAGAAGCCCCTGCTGCTGCCCTTGACCTCTCTTGCAAAGTTGAATTCGATAGAGGCCTTGGCTTTCCTAGTTGTGTTCACACATCCTCTGGCTAGAACCTTATAATCATCCCAAGTGGGCATCATCTCCTTCCATGACCTACAGACTTTCTTCTTCCTCTTCAGTTTCCCCAGCAGCTCCCTGTTTAACCACACTGGTCTTCTGGTTCCCTTCCTTGACTTCATTCCTGTTGGAATGCTCATGTTGTGCTTCAAAAAAGCAGTCTTTGAATGTTAACCCGCTACCCTGAGCCCCTTTACCTGCCAGTACCCTGTCTCATGGTATTTCCACCATCTCATAGCAACCAAGGCTGCCCTCAACCTTCACTCCTACAACCAGACTTGCCTTATTGCTGAGTACAGGATCCAGCAGCGCTCCTCTCTTAGCGGGCTCTTCCACCATTTGCATCAGGAAATTGTCACCAATGCACTGGAGTTACCTCCTGGACTGAGGGTGCCTGGCTGAGTAGGTCTTCCAGCAAATATCTGGGTAGTTAAAATCCCCCATGAAAACCAGGGCCTGTAGCTGTGAGGGTACTATCAGCTGCCTGTAGATGATCTCATCAACTTCCTCATTCTGACCTGGTGGTCTGTAGTTACTCTTGTTATATTTCATTAAATTGCATTAAAAGTTACATGAGGTGCACTTAAGCATTTCAGAACTCCTTGTCAGGGCAACCCCAAGACCAATTGCCAAGTAATATGGTCAGGAACAATAGTGAAATACTAGTGAGAACCTTTTCCAATGGTTGCACTACAAAACATGTAGAAAATTATTTTAAATGCGAACAATGAGTATCTCCAGAGAAGGAGTAAGAAGATTTGACAAGTGAATGTTTTAGTAGCTGTAACAAGTTCTGTTGTCATGACAGCCATCTTTATTCCAGTATTAAAGTAGTTATTCCACATTGCCTTCCTACCCCTCAAGAAACTAAAGACTTTCATACTAGCTTGACTTGTAAAGCATTTGTTGGAGGAGGTCTTTTTTCTGGAATACAGTTTTCTACACACTGGATTTACTGGTTTGGCTAGTTCATCCGATTCCTACAGAAAATGAGAGCAGTCCCACAGGTCAAACACAGTGTGTCTCAGATTACCTGAGCTTTACGTTTTGTACGTGTTATCGAAACACTAAAGCTTTGAGATTTCTCCAACTTTTTGTCCCTAATTCTGGCATCTTGCTAAGACAAAGAACTACAGAGAAACATTTTAAAGAAAAAACAAAGCTATTAGAAGAGACAGATAACTGCTCATTGTAAATCCATTTCCTAAAGCAAATCCAACCAACTTTTAAACATAGCTGATATCTAGATTGTCAAGATTTGTCTATTCTGCTAAAAGGCACAAGTAATGAGACTGAGTAAGATCATTAACTACTTAATCTGAAAGTTTAGGGACAGGAGCACAAATCGAAGCTTCTCGGTAGAATTGATAGGACTAATCTTTTCCACTCCCATTAATTTTTCCTGCTGCAGCACTAGCTCCCAGTTACATCTTTCCTCCCCCAGCTCAGTTACATCTTTCGTCCCCCAGCTCAGGAGTCCCAGTGAGCTCCCCATCCCTGCTGTACAGAGACTCCAGTTAAACTTACTGCTTTGCCCACGATATTAACTTTTGATTAAACAAAAATTTTAGAACAGCTCTTTGGCAAACTTTTGTATAATCATTCCAACCAGCTCTGAGGAATTTGCTTTAAAGAAAGCATTTCAGATGAACTTCATTTTTTTGAAAGGGTGAGGGTGGGTACAGAAGGGAATCAGACTAATACTGCTGAAACAAAACAAGAAGAAATCTCTTTTTTTGCAGTTACAGATAAACTCTGAATTATTTCACCTGAACCTCCTGACGTGCCTCAGGAGACATTCTTCTGCATTAAGCTTGCAGTTACTCTACAAAGCCATTATAAATTCTTCATCCTTTTACAGCTGTCCCTCTGTTTATAGCCACACCTAACTGAACTGCTACCATCAGCTACCTGCACTGCACCTACACGGGCTATGTATTTACATGTTTTAAAAATTATTGCAGGACATCTGTGGTTTGCTTTCAATACTGCTCTTGGTATCTGCAACTTGCAAACACTTCTCAGCCACAGCCTCCTCCTTAAGCATTTGAAACCTGCTCTCCATAACCTATCAAGCATTAAGAGCTTTGCAATGTAGCCAGAATTGTGTGTTCCAGAGTTGTGTTCAGTATCTTGATTCCAATAGTATACAAAACACTTACGTGGCAGGTACAGGTGAATCTAGGGAAGACTCAGGAGTTGTTTCAAATATTTTCTGATTGGCAGCACTTCAGTGCTCTTGAAAAAAAAATTGTTGGGTTAATCCAATTCCTTTGAATTATTGAGAGTAACCCAAGTTACTCGGTAACCCAAGTTTATACCATTTGTAGCCTCAGCTTTCCACAAAGAGGACTTAAAAAGCTACACTTGAGATCAAACCACAGATTAACACATAATAAAAGAGCCCCAACAATGTTATTGTCAGACTTTTCACAACAGCAAATATGTTGATAGGGAATTAACATACCACAAAAATACACCACAATACACAGATTATGTGAAGTTACACAGAACATCAGTAGGTACACTACTATGAAGCTAATCAAAACCTAAATATCTCTTCAGTATTTGAGAAAACTAAATGGCTTTAAAAACCTCTCTTAAACATGAAACAAAAGAAAACACAACATTTTAACCAAAAGCAGAATAAGTATTTAACAGCTCCATAAAAGGAGTTTACAGTCAAACAAGTTATTCAAAGTATTCCTTACACATATCCAGTCCCCCAAAGAATTAACAGGAATGTTCCATGTTTTTAGATGTAAGCATGTACTTTAAATTGCTGTAAAATGAAATTGGCTTGGAAAGATGCAAACGATTCCATGATTTAGTGCTCTTTGTTCCACAGCATGCTGGTAAAGTGTATTTGTAGATGGAACATTCACATACAATTTCTGAACTTAAAAGAAACTCTTCAAGATATGCAAGTTTACATAAAATACTTGATCTATGTTAACACTTTAGCTATCCTTTACTAAACATTGACGACATGGGGTTGTCACAAAAATAAAAGCATTAATTAAAATAGGCATTAAACTCTTCTTGAAGACCAATTGATACTGGGCATACCCAGTCTTTCCCTCAGGATCTTTCCCATACAAGTGCATTGAATCTTTCCACACTTCAGAAGCTTTACTTCATTTAAAAGATCTAAGCTATTTTAACAGCATGGTCGCCACTCAAAGTCTTAACAGAAAACATTAAGTATGCTCAACTATTTGTGCCCCTGTTCTTGTGCACATGGGGAATCCACTGTCACATCAAATGCCACAGTTAGAGAGATCTGATCACTGACTGAGGCATGAAGTAGGACACTAGATTTGGCCCCAAAGGAACTCTACAAAAACATTTAGCCACATACATTTTAAAAAGATGGAAAGAACAATCAACTTTGCATTTGGTATAAAAGAAAGGGCTGCATACACAATTTCTGGAATGCCTGTGTGGGCAATGCCCTTTGTAATTCTGGGGGTTGGTGCACTCAAACAATGGCTCATAGAAGATCTTTCAGATACAATTAGATTGCAGACCATCAAAACGAGCCTGGAACGTCCTCAAATTGAGACAGTATTCACAGGATACTGAACAAGGATGGGAGGGTTATTGCCAGCATGACCATCTTCTTGCCTCCTCCAGCTCTCTCTTACTCGCTCTTTCCCCAGGGCACTAAGGAACCAGAATCAGTCTGAAAAGGGTTTTATTTCAAGCACATCTGTAGCTACATGAAGCACTGCTACCAGTGGCTTTGAAACCACATGAGGCTGTCTGCTTCAGGGCAGTAACTTGGAATAGATGAGGTCGTCAGCACACCTGCTATAGAGCAGGAGAACAACTCACAGAATCACAGAACATCAGGGATTAGAAGGGACCTCAGAAGATCATCTAGTCCAGTCCCCCCACCAGAGCAGGATCACCTAGACCAAGTCGCACAGGAACATACGCAGGCAGGTTTTAAACGTCTCCAGAGAAGGAGACTCCACAAGCCCCCATGGCAACTCCTGCTCTGTAAGGAAAAGGAGCCAAGTAGACCAAGTAGTACCCATCCCCACAGAGCTTTCTCCCCTGCTGCAGGCACTAGGATTTATAATCAAAACTGTCTGGAACACAGACTAATGCTGCTAATGTTGCCTGCAATGCTGGCAGGCTGTTAAAGTTACAAAGAGAGAAATATGTGCCAAAATATGTTCTCTTGCTTGCCAAGCATATAATCCTGATGCATACTTCCTGATAGGAAAAGAATTTATTAAATATGAGACCATTTCCTTTTCCCTTCACTTAGAAGCAATCTTCTTTCCCATGTGCTTAAGGTCAGAGTAAAAGAAACAGCAGAGCTTCCACTTTGTGAAGAAGTTCAGTTAATTCTCTGCCTGCAGTGCTCTGCTTCAAGCTTATTCTGTGTGAACATATTGGGTGACAACCACCAGGGCAAGTTTTGGAATTTGTCTCCCATTCCAATGAAACACTTCAAAACATGTTGGAGGATTAGACTGATTTGGGGAATGTGGCCCCAGTTGTTGCTGGGCTCAGTCTACTGTGTGGTATACATGTAGGTTCTCTCCCAGTTGGAAACAATAGAGGAATACCTCTGAAGGACTATGAACCCTTGGGTAAAATCAAAAGGGAAGTTCATTACAGAATTTCCACTCCAGGGATAATAAATTGTTAATAGGACATGTATAGGCTAATGGACAGCTTCTAATGCTTAAAAAGGCGACAGGCAGAAAGTAGAAAACCAAGATATATGGGAATGAAGTTGCCAACAGCATTATTTGTTACTACAGCATGGCACTCTTCTAGCAATTAATTTAGTCATATTTAGCAATTAATTATGCCATATGAACAATACTAATACAATACCAACAAACCAAGGCTGAGACTTCAAGCCTTTGTTAAGGAAAACCGAGGGTAGCTAACAATAAAAACAAAAGTATTTGTTGAAGAACAAATATGCAGGAAGTATGACTAACCATGTTTAAACCCTATTTTTAAAATAATCTTTATGCACTGAAGAATAGTTGGACTTGATGATCTATGAGGTCTCTTCCAACCTTGATAATACTGTGATACTGTGATACTGTGAAGAAGGTTCTCAATTTCATAACAAGGTTTCCAAAGAATGATCAGTTGTCATTTTAGTCAAACACAAAGAGTTATCTAAAAAGTACTTGTTGGGCAATATTGTTTAGGGGTGAACTTGTAGAGTAGGGTTGATGGTTGGACTCTGATCCCAAGGGTCTTTTCCAACCTAAAGGGTTCTGTGATTCGGTGAAGTGTTACTAAGGGAAGCATCATGACTGTATTTTCCCTAACTTGCAACTTCCTTTTGCAAGTTAATACATTTTCCTATTTGCAAAAAAAGGAGGAAATAAGACCTTTTTACTCATGACAAATGTCAGAGACTTCAGTTGCTAAGTAAGGTATATTCAGCTGAGTGAACTTAAAAGTTCACAGACGCTCTACCAAAGCAGTTTACATGGTTTTTTGGAACAAGAGTCAACACCACAGAGAGAATTTGTATAGCAGCAAGATTTGCCTGACAGCAAAAGTCATTCTACAAATACTTGGATTGCCAGAAGCATTAACTATTCTTGAAGCAAAAAGCAGGCAAAAAGATCACAGACTTCAGAGGGGGAAAGCCTGCTAAGAGTAAATTGGAGCTCTTGTCTGAAACTGGAAACATTAACTTCTGTCTCCCAGTCAAAAGACTTCCATAACTGCCTTAAGTCTAGCTATTGTGCCTTACATAGAGTTTAAACCTCATCTGACAGTTCCTTGGGCCTTACCTGTAGAAGTAACAATCAGAATGAAACAAACAAAATGAAGCAAACCAGAACTCCTTTGCCTTTGTTTTAGAAGCTAAATAATGTGTTTTGAACAATTAGTTTAGAAATCACAAACTAGGCAAACTTTCAATGTTTATACATTAAAAAAAAGAGCAAAATATCTTTCTCTGCATTGATCCTCTTTTGACTAATTGTCTCCCTTACACTGTTACCACTGTCTAAAATACCTTACACAAGCCTGGAAGCTGGACTTCAAAAGCAAAGGTGAACTCCATGTTCTAACGAGTGCCAAGGTAAGCATCAGCAAAACATACACAGATCATACACGAGAGATAACCTCTAGGACCCTCTCTCCATATCTGTCAGAGGACTGCTGTCTGACACCATGTCCCCAATGCACATTAGGGTTTGCAAGTGTACCGTTTTTGGCTTCCCAGTGCAAAAGAGCTAAGGACATACTAGAGCAAGCCCAACACAAGCACAGCAGGACAGTTGCGGCATCCATCCTATGAGGAGAGGTTGAGAAAGCTAGAATTGGTTAGCCTGAGGAAAAGAAAGGGCTTGGGGTTTACTCTGAAGGACATCAAACATCAGAAAAAGGTTGCCCAAAGATCTTATGGAGTCTCCATCCTCATAAGTACTCAAACATGTCTGGACAAGTTTCTGTGAATCTTCACTGAGCAGAAAAAGGGGTCATCTCCAGAGGTCCCTTCCAATCTCAACAATTCCATAACTCCTAGGACAAATCAAATGATTAATCATGTTCTCCAAGGGAAGCTAGGGAAACAAAATTCAAGAATGAGTTTATGCTCTCCTATGACAGCTGCCAAGTACTTCACACAAACAAAACTAGAATCCCTACCACAAACTAACATCATCTAATCAAACTTAGACCAAGAGATACCAGCCATCATCAGACGTGTTAGGAATAGGATAACAAAGGCTAATATTCTCTCCTGATACCATAGACCACCACTACAGTCCAAATGCAAATAGAGTTGTGACTTTAACCTAAGGAAGATGCACTCAGAAACACAGGGATCTGTTACCAGACTGTAAAAGGCACAGAGAGCTGTGAAGTTCTGCCTGCTGCAGGTATTTGGAACTTAATTGCTAGTTTCATAGAATCATAGAATCATTACGGATCGGAAGGGACCTCGAAAGATCATCTAGTCCAATCCGCCTGCAACAGCAGGATCACCTAAACCAAGTCACACAGGAACCTGTCCAGTCGGGTCTTGAACCTCTCCAGAGAAGGAGACTCCACAACCCCCCTGGGCAGCCTGTTCCAGTGCTCCGTCACCCTCACTGTGAAGAAGTTCCTTCTCAGGTTGATGTGGAACCTCCTATGTTCCAGCTTACAACCATTGCCCCTTGTCCTATCACTACATGACACCGAGAACAGCCCAGTGCCATCATCCTGACACCCACCCCTCAAATATTTGTAGACATTAATGAGGTCGCCCCTCAGTCTCCTCTTCTCCAAGCTAAAGAGACCCAGCTCCCTCAACCTCTCCTC